>PISX010002340.1:127072-163140 GCA_004024625.1 Mellivora capensis | reverse complement strand
CAGCCTTGGTTAGCAAGCAGTGACTCTGTCTCTTCCTTTTAATCCTTCCACCAGGCTCCCATCTCCTTCTCTGATGCTCATCTCCCCAGCTGTGGATGCTTTATCTCAGCTTTGACTCCTGACCAGAGAGGCCCCCCAGTCTCAGGGCTGATGCAGTGCACTCTTATTTTCAACACTCCGTTCTTGAGGAGCCAACATGGTACGGCCAGGAAAGAAACAGAACGAAGCTTCCCTGTGACACACACCTACCTTACCACCTGGGTTTAGTTCCCCTATGTGGTATCTCACTTTGGTTTTGCACATGCTGACAAAGAGGCAATAACTTTCATTACTGAACAGCTGAATTTCCAAGTTCCCCAAACAGTCCCATCCTTATCAGATGAAAGGTTAGGAGCAAAGATTCAGGTTCATGATTCTATAGTCCAAACTGAAGATCTGAGAGTCAAGTACAACCTGTCTTTCTGCTCATCCCAGAAGGAGGTAAGGTAGAGGGGGAGCTTCCTATTTGCCTGGGAAGTGTGCTTGGACAAATGAATCCTGTATTTTCTTTTTGTGCAAGGGCAAGAGACTAATTACGGACTTGTGCATTCAGCCAATACAGCATGGGCAGGAGGCTGAGTCCTGTTCACTCCCACAGCAGATCCCCCAGAAAGGGAGCAAGTGTGGTAACCACCCCTGGGAGCAAAGGGCCTCTGAGCTCAGAGCAAGATTCAGACACTGTGGTCTTTGAAAGCCCACTGAGATATCATTGCCCACCCCTTCCTTTCCCAAATCCACTATGATGCTGCCAGTGTCACCCTGTGAAATTCTGGGATGAGACAGAAGAGATGTAATTGTCCCAACATCTCAACTTTACCTGGGTCATGCTCATGTCCAAGTAGCACTGACCTGACCCGAGTCAAGGTTTTCATGAATCAACTACTGGTAAGATGTGGCTCTCAGAAGTTACTGATTGAAGGAGAGTGTCCTGATAATATTCTGCTTATGTAGAGGTACAGATGTTGAAAAAAATACTTGCCCAACCTCCAACATACCTTATCATCAAAACACCTGTACTTTTTTTCCTTTTCTTCTCAGGATAAGCAATAAGGAACTTCTCTGATATTCTCCCACGTTTGTTATATAAGCAATCTAGTTTTTACTGCTTAAGAATTCTTCATTTATGGCTATTAAAGCAGTATAATTGTCATGGGGATTGCCATCCTCTGGAATAATAATATGAATCTAACTGGCAGCCAGTGCCTTCTGAACACAAAACCACTGGAACTCCTTCTAGCTCCTTCATCCCCAGCATTAAAGCGCGCGCGCGCACACACACACACACACACACACACACTCATTTGGAAATAATTTCCAGTTTGCAAAAAAGAAAAATTAATACAGAGAACACCCTTATACATCCTTTCCCTGGATTCACCTAATGTTAACATTTTACCTCATTTGTTTTATGGTTTGAGTGCTCTCTTTCTCTCTCTCCCCCCTCCCTGCTCACTGAACAGAAGTCCCTGTCCCAGTGCATAAACTTTGCCTGGGCTGTGTTCATCTCCAAGATCAGTGACCTGACCCTGAATCAAGGGTTTCATGAATGAGCTATGGGTATGACTTGGCTTTCAGGAGTTACTGATAAGAAAGGTCCTGATAAAAATCTTCCTTGTTTGGAGGTGCCAATGTTGGAAAAACATCTGATAAACTTTGAACTGGCTTTGCCAACAAGACCCAAACTTGTGCTTTTTTAAAAAAAATCCTTTTCCCTAAGGTAAGCAATAAGGAAATTCTCTGTATACACATGCATATCTTTTTCACACATATGTACATAACATTATTTTCTGAACCATTTCAGGGTTAGATACCGAATGGTTCTTTACCCCTAAATCCTTCAGTAATTGTTGCCTAACAATAGGGATACTGCCTTAAATGCCAGAGTAGTTATCAGTCTCATAATATATGTTGACAATACCTTTACCTAATGTACTAGCCATACTCAAATTACCACTTGATCTTGCACTGACCTGTTCGGCATTCCTCCCTTCACTGGTGCAGGATCTAGTCCAGCCAGTTACTGCACTTAGTCGTCATGATTCTTCAGGTTCCTTTATTTATTTTTGTTTTTAGTAAGCACCACACCCAACCTGGGGCTGGAACTCATGACCCCAAGATCAAGAGTCACACTCTCTGCTGACTGAGCCAGCCAGGTGCCCCTAGTTCCTTTAATCTGGAGCATTTCTACAGCTTTTCTTTCTTTTTAACGACACCTGCATTTTTTTATGAGTGTGCTGCCTCCCTTCTTATGAATAAGAGCTTCCTCATTTGCAGTTTGTTTGATGTTTCCTTGTTATCACATTGAGAGATGTATTCTTGGCTGAACTTCCTCCCCGTTCTCACCTCTCCTTCCATGAAGATTAATGACTCTCAGGAGCCCCTGGTCGTCTTCTCCTAGGCCTCCTGTCCTAGTTTTTATTAGTTTCCTTTTTCAATTTGGATATAATTTACATTCAATAAAAGGTGTAGGTTGTAGGTATACATTTGATGAGTTCTGACAACTGCATGTACCTGGGTTACCACACCCTCCTGAGAAAATGACATTTTGTACTTGAAGCAACCTGTTTGATCACAGCCCACTAAGACACACTGAAGATTCCAAACCTACCTACCCTCTCCTGATTGTTTTTGAAGGTATAGGAACTCTGTGACATCAATGATGTGTCACTCAATGAGAAACAAATCTTTCAGCTAGTCAATGGTTGTTACTGGGCCATCTGCATTAGCAATAGTGGCATGGACTGTTCATATGGGACCACAAAGCAGAAAACAAGAAGCAACTCTTAATCAGTTGTACCAACCAAGAGAGGCTCAGAGGCTGGGCCCATCGGGGCAAGGCCCCCCCTTGGGAGGGGTCATGGTCCGAGAGACGTGGCCCGGGGAGGAGAGCTTGAGACAGGACCTGGGTAGGTGTGGCTTGAGAGGAGTGGCCCCAGGGGGAGGTATGGCTTAGAAAACGTGACTGGGGGAGGTGAGGTTTGGGAGACAGGCAGGGCTTGGCAGTTCCACTTAGAAAAGGGCTGAATCAGAGTACTTGGTAACTCTTGCTGTTTAAAACAAACTTTGGTGACCTTTAAAAATGGACTTGGGAGGTTGCCTGCAAGCAGCTTTTGGAAATAGGCGCAAAAGAAATCCGTAAACCTGCATGTTGTTTGTGCAAGGAACCCAAGGAAGGGGGTGAGGTGCTTGGTGAGTGAGTACTTTGCTCACACTGAACCACCTGTTCTCAGCCAGTTGTTTTTGATCCTTCAGGGCTTAGCTTGGGGGTGTACACGTGCGTGTAAAGGGATTCACATAGGTCATAATTTTCTTCTGGGACAAAATGTATTTAGTTTCTCTAATTAGAATTTTTTGTTCCAAAATGGGGATTAAATTACAAATCAAACTTTGATCATTTTTTATCAGGAGGCTTTGCTATTGACACCATTTTTTTTCTGTACCCTAAATGAAGACCCTGTTACTTTTTATGATGATACATATGGATTAAAACTCTGAAACACTCAGGATGCTTGTGGTTTTCTTTGCTTTCCCAAATTCGCTTAGGACCAATTCAAACTCCTTATATCAAGACAGACAGGAGGTGGGGCACCTGGATGGCTCAGATGGTTAAGCATCTGCCTTTGGCTCAGGTCATGATCCTGAGGTCCTGGGATCAAGCCCCACATCGGGCTCCCTGTTCAGCCAGGAGCCTGCTTCTCCCTCCGTTTCTGCCCTTCTCTCTCCCTCTCTCTCTCTCTCTCTCTCTCTCTCATGAATAAATAAATCTCAAAAAAAAAAAAAAAGATAGGCAGGATGCTCAAAGTCAATGAAATCGGTCCCTACCTAGCTCCTCAACTTCATCCAGGGGCAGAGGACAGCCTATACAGTTCGAAAAAAAACAAAAAACAAAACCCTCTGGGGCGCCTGGGTGGCTCAGTGGGTTAAGCCTCTGCCTTCGGCTCAGGTCATGATCTCGGGGTCCTGAGATGGAGTCCCACATCGGGCTCTCTGCTCAGCGGGGAGCCTGCTTCCTCCTCTCTCTCTGCCTGCCTCTCTGCCTACTTGTGACCTCTCTCTCTGTCAAATAAATAAATAAAATCTTTTGTCAAATAAATAAATAAAATCTTTAAAAACAAAAACAAAACCTCTCCTCCAAGCTCCCTCACCTCGACCAGCTGCCCCATCTGGTCTTTGTGGCTGGGAGGCAGGAGACACAGAAGCTGGGGACCATCATTCCTTAGACTATACGGTGTGGCTATTTAACTCCACTGCTCTGCACACCAGTGTAAGGTGTCTTGCTTACTGGCCTCTGACTGGGCCCTCCTGGCAGGTGCCTCTCCAGGAGGCAGGGGTTTTCAGGTTTGGCCTGTCCTAACAGGTACCCATGCAGGTACCACCTCTTGGGAGTTCTCCCACTTCGGAGGGCCTGAACCAGCCTAGATGCAGGCTGGATCCCCATAGATTTGCCTCTCAGAAGCCAGGGGTTTAGCCATGCATACTGCTGGGCCCTTCCCAGGCACAAACATGAAAAACTTCCATCTCTTTCCTTTCTCAGATATTGTCCAATGTCTTCAATGGGCCATAACTGTGGAAACAGGAAAGGCAGCTGAAACACAATGGCTGGTCACGGATCCACTGCAGTAAGGGGTAGCCAAGCCCTCAGAAACACAAAGGTCCGGCCACTTTCTGGAAGGGAAAGGCCCACAAGACTTCTATGTACTCATAGTCAGGCATGGGATGAAAACACAACATTATTTCTCAACAGATCACTTTCTACAGAAAATCCTTAATAACTAAGCCATCCACAGATGAGGTCCCGCGGCTCCCCAGTCAGTGACGTGCAGGGTTACCACGTTTTCTGTGCTCAAATACTTTTAGGCCAGGGAACTCCCAAATCAAAGTTGGGAGCATGGACTTATTTCAGGGACCCACACACTGGCAAGCATTATAGATTCACAGGACTCCGAAAGCATCTCACATACATGGGTAGCCGTTTTTCTCCTACGTGTACATCCTATTGCAGGGAACACAACAAAAATTTACTTAACTATACTAATTATCCAATAGTAACTGATCGTATTCGCCTTCTCAATCCACAGACACTGGAAGTACAGCTGCCATTCTGTGGGTTGGATGCCCTTTAACGGATTTAAAAGGCACTCCCGGGAAAAGCTGGGGTTAGAAGCAGCTGGGATTCGCTCTGCTACTCGGCAGCTGTTTACTGTACAATCTGCTGCAAGGGAACCTGCCACATGGGCCCACAGTTTCCTCCGCCGCTTAGGAAAGGGGAAGAATAAATAGCCTGCCACCCCTTTTGCTTTGGTGAAAACTGAGTGACAATTGGCAAAGGCACTTTACTTGAGGCAAATAGTCCTTCCTATTTCTATTACCCCTCTCCTGATATGACTCCAGATTCTGGGAGTGCTGGAACTGCCAACCCCAGGCAGCGGTGGCCTGCAGCCAAACCTACTGGGGGAGGTTGTGGATGCCCACACAGGGCCAACGACTACCAATACTAGCGCTGAGTCCCCAAATCAGGACCACACTTGCCCTCGTCAGTTGATATAAAGACCAAAGGGATGTGTCATCCACATATGTAACCTCAAAACGGTGTGTTACATTGTATGCACGGTCATTTCATCTCTGCTAGCTGTGTGGGACCACAGTTAGGAAAAGATTCAGCCAAACCACCCAGAATTCAAGGACTCCTCTTGTACTACACGGCTAAATGCCTGGCCTTTTCACAAATTTCTTCCCTTTACTTTTGGGCTGCTATGGCTCCAGCCCTCACTTCCTATTGGCAGGCCACAGCCTATTTGACAAGAAGGCTCAGGCTGTAGGGTCCTGGCTTGTCTTCAGTCCCTTGTCATACTCCAGGGATTCCTCCTGCCCTCCCACATAGATTTTCTTCTTCAGGAGTTAAATGGAGCAACATTCAGGGAGTTTAGCATTAGTTATTCTTGATCTGCAATGGGAAAGTCTTGAAATATTTGCTATATCAGAAGGCTGCTCCTTCCCAAGGCCAACCTGCCTGGAGAAGAGTGTTTTTCTTGGCAGCCACACATCTTTACGGTAGCAATACAACTATGTTACCAAAGAGACAAACTGATGTACATGGTCAGAGCCTCTGAGGCCCAGTTGGTGACCTTCCCAGCCAGACATTGCCAAAGACTCAGAAAAATCAGAGAAATGATTTCATCTCACTTTTGTCATCCTTGGGTTCAGGCAGGCTTTGTGTTCTGGTGTGTGGTTGATGATCTCTTCCACCCAGATCCACCCCTCATGCGGCCCTCTCTGATGTTACCATTCCACCCCTATTTATCTCGGCTCACATGCTCAGAAATTAGGATCCTCTTCTCCCCAAATCCTGGCCACATCCTGTACCCTTCATTCTGTTTGGGCTCTTGAACATGGTAGAGGCAGGCCTTGCGATGAGGTCTCCTACAACCTCCTTTCTCTTGCCCTCAAAATCCTTTCTGAATTGTCTGTTTTGTTCTCCTCTCCCAACCCAGAAACAAAAGGCTTGTTCCTTCCCCAGCCCTTGGTCTCTATTCCTAGTGTCACCTCCCACTTCAGCCATTCTCCCCTCTGGATTCCCTTTTGCCTATTTCGGTGACAGGAGTTTCCCAGGACTCTGCCTCTTGGGGCAGTGGAGGTGGACGGGCCGAGGCTATGCCCTGTTGCAGCATGTCACACCTGAGGGAGCACGGACACGTCACTCAACCTGAGCCTCAGTTTCCCCATTTGTAAGATAAAGAGAATGACGGCACCTCTCTCACACAGTTGCTGTGACGATTTAATGGCAGGGGTGTTAGCACAGTGCGCATGGTATGGACTTGGCCGCTGCTGACCACGGCCATTGATGCCACTGGAACTCCTCCCTGAGCTCTTTCCTGAGTCTTTCCCTTCATCTCCACCTCTTCCTATCTGTAGCTCACCTTGACATTTGCACCTAATTCATGGCCTCAGTGGTCACTTCTCTGTCACACCCCTGACTCTTCCTCCAGCCCCGACATTCCAGCTGTGGCACCTCCCACATGAACCGAACCAGACTCAGCATGTTCTCACTCAAGCCAGCCCTCCTGCTAGGCTCCAGAACAGCAGCAGTGACAGTAATGTGTATGGGTGACATGCCCCACACCAACTGCTGCCTCACACACTTCGCCATTTCATTCCCGGTGGCAGGGCTGGGGGGCGTCCTCCCTCACAGTCACCCAACTGTGCAGTCCTGGGTCAGTGCAGACACTTCCCTCTCCTGCCTGGCCCACTGATTCTCCACCACAGATTCCTCCAACTGGCCACTCCCCTCCATTCCCAGAGACCAAGGCCCTGGGCCCCTGCTTCTGTTTCTCACCTGGTCTGTGGAAGCACACCCAAATCAACTCACCACCACTACTTTCCCCACCCTTTCCACCTCTCCTGAAGGCCAGATCCACCTTCCTCCCACACAGCTCTGCTCAGGTCATTCTGCTGCCCAAGAGGCCTCACTTTCTGCTGAATGGTACCTAAGCCCATACTCAGCGAAGTACTCCAAGCTCTTCACAACGCCCCCCTGCGCCTTCCCCTCCTTGCATTGTAGTTAGAACTCCGACCCTGTGCCTACAGTGCTCTCCATTCCCACGTGTCCATCTCCAAAGCCTCACCAGTATTCCAACACCCCATCAAAGGCCACTTCCTCTCTGGAGTCTTCCTGACCTGCAGAGCCATCCTCTGAGGTTCCAGAGCCTTCCACGGACCGTTCTCATTCTGCTACACATCTGATTCCCCACCAGACTGTGCACTCCCTGAACGCAGGGGCTATGTGTCTGATACCTCAGATCTACCTACTCTGCTTGGATCCCAGCAAGAGCTTGGGACATGTTTGTGAGTGATGGAGCCAGAGAGTGAGTCCCAACAGGTGCCACACTCAGCCCTCTGCCTCCAGTGGGGCCAGGTGCAGTCTTGGGCTGGTTGGCACAGAGTTAATGCTGAGTCCTCCTCCAGTGCCCAAACTCTGTCCTCTTGGGGCATTAAATCCTTTGTGATTTGCACATTAATTAGGCTCTCAATGAAAACACAGACCAGAAAGCTCCCAGACTGGGGAAAAGTTGAGTGTCACTGGCCATTGGCCTCTAGGACGTGACTTGGCCCAGGCAGAGGAGGGACTGCTGGCCTCTGGGACCACAGCCCTGAATTCCAGTTCAGGCCCAGCAGGGCACCCAGAGAGGCTCATGCCCACACCAAGGGTGATGATGACTTCCAGAGGGAGGGTTTCTCCATCGGAGCCTTACAGTGCAGCTCACAGCCAACTGAACTCAGGCCAGCCTCTCCTTGCAGCCAAGCGGCAGGGGCACCAGGAGCAAACCTCCATCAAGTTGCAACAGTTTTCATGAGGGGCTACTGCTGTTTAGTATGCAACCCTAGTCGGGGCCAGATGGAACTTCCCTCCCAACTTCAGCCACTGCCGCTGGAATGTGGTTAAAACAACAACAACAACAACAACAACAAAAACCCCTTCTGTATAACAATTTCACAGTATGTGCCAAGAACCTTAAAATGACCAGACCCTTTGACTCATTCATGAAGCAAAGAGCCCACACATTTAGGGAAATAACCCTACAGGAAAGCAACTCCATACGGACAGATTTCCTGATCATATCATTATGTTTGAAAGAGCATGAACCGGCAACAATGTCAAGGTCCATCCCTAGGAAGATGTGACCTAAGTTCAGTATTACAGCGAACATGTTTCAGGTGTTCAGTGTGCCAGGCCTGATGCTCAGATCGTCACGTGAAATCCGTCATCCCATTCCATCCCAGTTATGAGGTAGCTACCGTCGCTATGTCTGCTTTGCAGATGAGTCAACGGAGCCTTGGTGACTTGAGGGGAATTATCTAGAGCTCCTGGGTTGTAGGGGAGAATTAGAAGCAGGTAATTGAATTCTAGAAACTGAATTTTTGCCACATTGCACCATCCCTCTCAAGACGTGTGTGCACAAATGGACACAGTGATGGAATAACGCACGTCTATTTTAAATATTAGTCGTCTATTGTTAATCATTTTAAATGCCACCTTCATAACATGGAAAATGTTGTAATACTAAGTTAAAAAGAGGATACGAAACTGGAGGAGTACCACTTCTTTTTTTTTTTTAAGATTTTATTTATTTATTTGACAGACAGAGATCACAAGTAGGCAGAGAGGCAAGCAGAGAGAGAGGAAGGGAAGCAGGCTCCCTGCTGAGCAGAGAGCCTGATGTGGGGCTCGATCCCAGGACCCCGGGATCATGACCTGAGCCAAAGGCAGAGGCTTTAACCCACTGAGCCACCCAGGCACCCCAGGAGTACCACTTCTTAACATATTTTATCTATGCATTTAGAAAAGGAAAAGGGAACACATTACTGTATTCACAGTGACTGGATTTGGGTGGATGTCCATCTTCTCCCTCCACATTGACTGTTCTAGCTTGTGTACATTTTCAACGACAAGTCAGCACGAACAGTTCATCAGGATGAGCTCAGTGGCTTTCTATTTGCAAGCCTTCAGGTAGCTCACCTCTTACCTCGATGCAGCCTCTATTCTACCTGTCACATGTCCCAGATGCCAGAGGCCTCCAGCACCTGGCTTCAGTATATGGGGCAGTCCCTCACAGCCCATCATCTCCACCCAGGAAATGGCCGGGGCATTCTGGGGTAAATCCACAAACTATGGACAATCCCATAAGCCCGGCCTGAGGCTGCCTGGAAACACCCATTTCAGCACAGTCACCCCACAGAGCGGGCCTGACCCAGGGCCGAGACCACAAGCTCTCAGGTAGCACTAGCCCCACACTACCAGCTCCATGTTCTGCTGGGCTTCAGGGTATGGTGTTTATGTCTGCTTTTGTTCTTAATTAATTATATGACCATTTCCAATTCAGGCCACATGGCATCCATCACCTAGAACAGAGCTGAAGCCACCCCCTCGGACAGGATATGGGCTTGGCTTGCCACAGTCCCCACCACTCCCTATTATCTCCCTGGCACCAGAGCAGACATGTGCAGGACCTGCTGCTTTTGTAACAGCAGAATCACAGGGAAGTGAAACACATTTTGTGTTCACATTTCGAAGAGGAAAAATGAAACGTGGGTTAGCAGGGCTGTGAGTGTAACGATAAATGGAAGAAGTTATTTACTTATGTTACCTCCCTGGTCCCAGTGAGTCTTTAAGCTTTCCATCTCTGGCCTAGAGGGTCTCTGAGGGACAAATAAAAGAAAAACACATTCTTTCTCCCTTCTTGGGGAGATTCCTGGCAAAAAGCACTGCCTACCCGCCCTGCTCCAGCCCCAGTAGTGATCCTGCCCCGCCACCAAAGACCTTCCCCCAAGCAGCTGGAGTGGAAGGTCAGGAACAACAGGTCAGGCAGAGAGGGGCTGCCCAAAGCCATGGCATTCAGACCCAACCCTGGGAATCCAAGAGCTATGCCCACTACCTGAACAGTGTTATTTTGGAGACATGCTCCCAGCCCACTTCCCCCTTCCCGTTTGAAGCTGGATTTGGGATGAGTTTGTGCAAGGCCCATGTGTTACCAAAGCTGCCATCATCTCAAAATCCCAGGGGAGAAGCAGAAATAGCATCAGTGGGCCGTGAGTCAGAAAGCCTGGGGCTCCATCCCGGCTCCACTTCCCACTAAGGGAGTGACCCAAGGCCAGCTACAGAAGATGCTGATGCTTCAGGCTCCCCTTTGTTAATGTCTCGGAATTGGGCTGCTGGAAAGATTAAACACTTACAGAGCTCTTAGCTTAGTGCCTGGCGCAGGGTAAGGGATCAGTAAATACTGGCTATTCTGCCCCCACTGCTGTGACCTGGCTTCGCCCAGATCAGAGGCTTGAGGAACACAGCTCAGGTGGACCCTCCACTCTTGGTTTCTACTCTCCCTGCACTTGCTCTAGTAAACTGTCTTTGTCTCTAGCTGCCTGCTAAGCCGCCGGGCCCAGGTGCTAATGACTTAGAACTCTGCAGGGCTGAGAAACCCTGGCCTGAGGAACCTCCCTTGGCTTCTTGTTGAGAGCCTTCTCTGAGTTCACAAAAGGCCAGTTCCTGGCACACTGAAAAGGACAGAATAAACACATGTTCATTTTCTGTTGCTGCCTCAAGGGACTGATGAAAGAGAACAAGTTTCCTTCTGGTACTACGATGAACTGACAACCTAAAGCCACGGACTGTGGCCTACCCCCACAGGAGCAGAGCCAGAAACTCACCCTCCTCGAACACTGTTCAGTGCCTCCTATGGTGGCAAGGGTAGGGAGAGCACGCTGGACCCCATGTTCTCACTGCTCAGAGAGCTTATCCAGGAAACGAGGCCCCCGAAGGATCTGGACTTCCCAGGTAGGCAGTTGTTCTCCACAACTGCTCGGGCCCTGGCGAGCAGGCAGGCAGGGGTAACCCTCAATGTAGCCCGGAGCACGTGCACAGACCTGATCTGCAGTGCAGCAATCCCTCCACCCTCCTTCTACCTGCCCCAGCCTGTCCTGATTCCTCCCCTACCACCACATCTGGAGTTGCCCAATTGCTCTCTGCTGGAAAGAGCATTACAGGACAGATAGGATGTAGACACTTCTTCACCACTGCGTCCCTAGCACCTAGCTCTGTGCCTGGCATACAGCGGGTGCATACGTAGCACACTGGATAAACGAACAGGGCTAGCAGCCATCCAGACCTTATGGTACTGTAATGGGTATTAAGTATTGGGCATATGGTGAGTGGCTTGGCAGTGTTAGCAGCTGCCGATGGGGACTGCTCATGTCCCTAATATTGGCTGCTGCTGCACACCCAGCTTTGGGACTCTTCTTGGATCTACTCATTCTTTAACAGCCTCCCATCCTTCTTCCGAGCTCCAGAGGCTTCTAGCCTAGCCTCGGGATTCCTTGTAGTTCAGGCCTTGGCCTGCCAAGTTACTTACCATTCTAGCACCCTCTGCAGGGAAGGCAGGGGTGGAGGAGGACAGGACAGAGGATGCAATCAATTAATTTACCTCCAACTGTCCCAGGTGTTTATAAGGAAGGTGTTTTTTGAGAAACATCTCCTTTGGTGTCCAGGCTCACTGTGCCTCACCTCGCTCAATATATAAATGCATGCCTCCCCTTCTTCCTCCCCTTCCAGGGTCAAAGTGTCAGGTTGTGAAGGAGGCAGGTCTGCCCCCAGGAGCAGAGGAGACCCATCACTGGTAATTCTTCCAACATATGGACCCAAAGAGTCTGAAGACTTAGGGAGAGAGATTTCCTCCACACCTGAGACTCACACAAGCTTTTCTGAGAGAGGGATAGAGCCAAATGTGAATGTGGGGGCCAGACCTCCTCATTCTCAATCTGCTCATGATGCCCTTCATTCCTCAACATGTTTGCTTTTGTCTCTGGGATGGGACCAGGTCAGTGAGCTTCAAACACTTCTGTGAGGTGCCACCCTTTGGTGAAACTAAACTATACCAAGACATGGCTCAGTCTGTCAAGTAGAGGGATATGGAAACCCCTTGCCCTGCATCTCTCTTGAGTGGCCCCAAAGATGGTATGCTGAGACCCTCAGGATGAGCCAGGCTGCTGGGGTCCCATGCCACCCCACATGCTGACAGTGACCACTTAGTGTCCCTCAGGCATGACTCGACATGTTAGGGCAGCTGGTCCCAGGTTCTCCATGGGCCCCAGTGAGGATAGCAGCAATAGGGGGTATGCAGTCCTGTCCTGGAAACGTCCTGGGCCAGGCAAGATGTGCAGGCTGAATCAAGGAGCCAGGGCTGGGGGCAGGAGAGCTGCTGGGCTGGAATGCTCCCGAGTGCACTCTCTGGGCTTTGGCTGCAGAACCCACATGAGCCCAACCGAGCCTGGCCTCTGTGGGCAGAGGGCTCAAGGCAGCCCACTCAGAAGGCTGCCAGCAAGAGGGGTCTTGTCCATGAGAGCTGTCAGCCCAGATCAGATAACTGAGGTGTCAGGAAGGACCACAAATCCAGCCCTCCCATTATAGAGACAAGAGATGGTGGCCCAGGCAGGAGCAGTGCCTTGCCTGAGGAGACGGAGTGCCATCAGAGCCAAGAACCAAACCTGGAGAGAGTGAAATCTAAGACCCTAGCTCATCCTTCCTCGAGAGCTGGCACTTTCTACTCTGCACAGCAAGCACCTTCGCATTCTTTCCATCCTCCTTTAGGCAAAGCACAGACACTCCTCTCTCAAGACGGAGGAAGTAACACAATCAGCCTATAGTTCAGGAGGGCTGTTTAACACACCAAGAAATGAAGTTCCAACCAGAATGTCAAGGAAGGGAAGAGGAACGACCCCTCACCCCTGGCCACAGGTGGTGCAGGGGTGAGGCCTCCGGGCACACTCCCTGGTGTTGGGATGGGTGTGGTTTTGAGACCCATGAGTCCCTCAGGGCCCCAGGCCTGATTTAATGCTCTGGGTTGCTCTTCTAAAATTCTTAATAATTTTTGAACAAGGAGTCCCCCATTTTCCTTCTGCACTGGACACCACAAATGATGCCACTGGTCCCCATCCACCAGTCATTCATTATCTGTGTGGCCCTGTCTAAGGGTCTTCACTTCCAGGAGCCTCCACTTTCTCCTCTGTAAAATGGACACGGTCATAGCACCCGCCTTACAGAATTGTTAGGAAGACCAATGAAGAGTGCGTACCCAGAGCGCTAAGCAGGTGGTTGGCATGAATAATTAATGACTGTTCACTACAATCGATCAAAATGCTAACTGCAGACTCTTGGACGACAACGCAGGTTGTCTGCTCAACAAAAAGGAGACAAGCAACCACATCCCAGATCTGGTGGACCAGGGAAGGGCCATTGGTGTCCAGACGCCAGGCCCTTCCCCTCCTCTTACCTTCCCGAAACGGCTGTGTTTGCATCTGCAGCCGGATCTTGATGAGGTCCACGGGTGTCCCCAGCCCGACGGAGACCACACCGGCCACCATGCTGGCCAGGACAAGGTCAGACAGGGTGCGGGACCGGCTGGCCTCGGACTCTCGGCCGTGGTGCTGGCTGAGGAACCGCTGTGTGTTACTGAAGACCCCAAACACCACTGAATTGTAGACAGCGATGCTGGCAAGGGGAAAGGACATGCCCTTGAAGAAGCCGAACACCTGTGGGAAAACCAGGGGGCAGGAGCATGAGGGCCTCGGGCTGGCTGCAGGCCAGGTGCCAGGCTCCCCGTGCAGCGCTCGGCATAGACCCTGTTCTCTTGGAGCCCGCAGGCTGGGGAGGTGAACACCCTGGGAAAACTAAATCATCATGTTGGTGACAAGAATAAAAAAAAAGGATGCTGATGTGATGGGAGGGACCAGGTGGGTGAGTGAAGGGTGGCTCTCCACTCCCCGGCAAGGCATAATCTGGCCCAAGGGAGGAATCCACTTCTGTAGGCAATTCTGTTTCCTGAGTTGGGGTGCCCTGGGCCTGGAACCCATATTTGCCACCAGAGTGGCATTGTTCTTGGGCTGGAAAGCTATCAGGCTGCATGGAGCCCTCATGGGCAGTGGACTTGCCAAGCACCCCACCTAACTTCCTCATTTGCCACTCGACCAAAAGCATTCTCTAGGGCACTTGCCATGGGCCAGGCCCTGGGGGCCGACTGTAAGAACAAAATACCGGCTGCCATCACTGAGCCCACATCTGGGGGTAGGAGAGGGGAGGGGGCAAGAGATAAAGTGATGGGTGATTAAAATTCAACCCGCTAAGGGTGTGGTAAGGGTCTGAGGGGAAGGGAGCTGCAGAAGGACAGCACCAAGAGGCTTCCTTTGCACATAAGCAGAGACCACAGCAGAGGGTGCTGGAGTCTGAGAGGAGAGGGTCCTTTCCACACTGAACTCTCAGGGAACATCACAGACACTCCTCTGAAATCTGGAATATTCCACAGGCCCTTGAAGGAGTCAGGGCAGCACTTATCCAGCCCCGTGCCAAAAATGAAAAAGTACCAGGAAGCTATTGTACCAACTCCAGGCTGCACACAAACCTGCTAATCCTGACCTGGTTCAGAGGCAGGACACCACACACATACGCACACATACCTTCACACACACGTGCATGCATACACACACACATGCACACACACTTCCCCCCACCCCCACCTCAGGTTCTTCTTCCAAAACAAGCTTCCTCAGATAACATGGGACATCACTCAGCCTTGAGGTGCTGTGTCTCCAAGGAACACCCGCAGTCCCCACAAAATGGCCCAGAGGCGGGGGGGAGGGGGTGCAGCTCGGGCTGGCAGGCACTGTGGAGAGTGTGTGCCCAACAGCAGAATCACGGGCCACCTCTCAGGAAACAGGGGAATCACACATCACCCCGAACAGCGTGCAGTCCATTGTAAAGCAGCCCAGCAAGAGAGTTCGAGCAATGCCCTGACACAAAACACACCTAGGAGGAAAAAGTCCAGGAACAAGCAGGAGGCTCCTAAGCCCCAGGGCACTTGCTAGGATGGAGGCTGTGGAGATGGTGGTCTACACAACAAGGCCACATTTCCAGGTACTCAAGGGAAAGCCCAGGGCTGCTATCAACGATTTCTTTAAATCATCAAGTCATTTCATCATTAATTAGAAAATGTATTTTAAATTCCCCAAAGCAGGGCCTTAGAAAGTCTTTGGAAAGCACACGCTCATTCTTAAGAAGGGCACATGATACATCTTCCACAAAATATTATTTGCATTTTCCTTTTTGGGAAGGAAAATCCTAGGTCCCCTGCCTTCTCGCGCAACCTGAGGGACAAGCCAGCTCTGGGCATCTGGAATCCCAAGGGCCTGGCTCCCGCCACCCCAGGTGAAGGGATGCCTGTGAGTAAACAGTTTACCGGTCTCACCTTTGGCTCTGAAAACTGACAGGTCCCCCTGTTTCCGCAGGAATTTTCCACTCTGTGATTCTAAATTCCTCAGAATTTCTCCAGGGAGGTTTCACAAAATCAGTTTGGTCCCCCCCAATAACAGCACACAAGATGGCTGGGTTAAGTTTAGGGGACATACAATATTTGAGGTGTGGCATGAGATGAGGAGAGAAGAGGAAACACGGAGCCAGAAGTGATGAGCAGAAATGAACAGGCCTCCAGCCTGACGGGCTGGTGTCGGGGCTCTGGCTGTAGGGCCCAGGCCCTGGGCAGGCTTCGAGCTGTGTGCAGGAGTCCCTGAAGGGGACAGCTCCAGCCCCTGTCCCTGAGGCACTTACACTCTCCCTCCTGTACACAGTGCGGATGCAGCTGAGGGTGTTCCCATAGTTGACGCCGGCCTGCAGGCGAGTCTGTGGAGAGATGGGAGGGGGTGAGGGCCCAGGCCAAGATGGCTCACATCCCCTCTGCCCCAGAGAGCATGGGCTTGTGGCATCAAGGCCCTGAGAGGGGAAGGCCCTGCAGGCCCTTCCTGGCCCAGCCAGGAAGGAGGGCAGGATTTCTGGCCCCGCCAGGCTGGTGCTCTGTCCTCTGCCCACACTGCCTCCTTCAAAGTCCCCTTCAGGCCTTGCTGAGCATGGCAGAAGCACTCTTGGGCTGAGAGAAGAACAAAAGTCTCTTTGGTATTCGAAAGCGATGTTTGTTGGGGGACATGATCCCCGCCTCTTGAGTGCAAACACTTTCCAGGGCTCTGCCCCATCCACTGCCCATCACTCTGCCATCCTAAGTATTCCCTGAGTCACCCGACCTTCGTAGCTCCAGAACCCCTTCATCTCTCACGGGGATGGTGGGCTGGTTTCTTTTTTTTTTTTTTTTTTGGTGGCTGGTTTCTGGCGGGTTTCCGCACTGGTTCCTGCTCCCTCTCAGTCCTTGGCCTGCATCTACACAACAGTCACACTGATCATTTCTGACAAGAGCGAATTGCTACTTACACCTCACTGGTGGCTTCCCACCAGACTCAGAGTAACCCCCCCACTCTCTACCAGTGTCAAAGAGGCCTGGGTTGGCACCAGGCCTGCCTCTCACCCCTGCATGTCCTTTCCTCCATGCCCCTGCCCTCTGAGCCCACCACGTGGTACATCCCCCCCTCCCTGGCCTCGATTTCCCCTCCTCCACCCTGCCTGAACTCTCCACCGGCTCTTCCTTCCCCCAGAAGGCTCTTCCTTCAGCTCCTGCTTATCCTTTGTGTCTGAACTTGTCATATCTGTTTACTTTGGGTTTATTTGGGCTCCCTCTCTATGGCAGGGCTGTCTCACATTTCCCTCTTGTCCCCATGCTGAGCATGGCCCTGGCACGTATCCCCTTCGCACCGGCTAAATGAGGGACTAGAAGGGAAGACATGGTATCCTCTATTGGAGGTTGGCTCTCGTGACCAGGGGCATCAGTAGGCAGGCACGGAGAGTCTGAGGAGGCTCACAAAAGTGTTGGGGCACCCCCCTGAGCCTGGTAAGAAGGAATTCCAAGAACCACAGGAGCAGTGACCGCACCCTGCCCACCAGAACCCAGGGGTCCATGAGGACTAAGACCCAGAGTGCAGACTAACACATCACACTAACAACCTGAGCTCAGTGTGTAGACAAGGAGCAAAGACTCTGGCAGAACACACATCATGAAGGTGATGGTCTCGGAGGTGAAAATCACAGGAAATGTTTTTTCTGCCCTGAACGGTGTTTCATGTCTGACTTTCTTACGATAGACAAGGGTTACTTTCATTATTTTCAATTTACATTATTTAAAAATAATGTTAACTATACAACTAATATGGGAATAAATTTTCTTAGTAAAAAAAATTCAACATTCTCCCTCCTCAATCCACCCTGCCCCCCTGCCTGAGCTAACCAGCATGGCTAACAGTGTGGCTACAAGCTTGACAGGCAGTCACCTCCATGGGGTTAGAAACTCCGATGGCCGCGGGAAATCCACAGCACTCTCATAGGCATGACAGGTAAGTGGTAGTGTATGTTTTATAAGTGTTACTTTCATAATCAAAGAAATGTAGCAGGTGACTCATTCAACCAGTACGACTGAATGCCTGTTTTCCAAAGGCCACTGTTCCACTCTCAGGAGACTTTCAGCAGTACAGGAAACCAACTTCCTGGCCTCGTGGAACTTAGAACTAAGTGGGGATGGGGGGAAAAAAGAGTCAATAGCAGGTAATTCCCAAGCAAATATCTATGTCTGCTGAGGACAAGTACCATGGCGAAAAACAAACCTGGGGGTCAGAAGTGTGTGCTGGTTGAGGGAAAATGCAGTATTTAGCCGTCTGGAGGTGAAGACATGGGGGAAGACGCAGAGAGATGAGAAGCGGGCTCACACGGATGGGCAGACCCACAAAGCTCTAACTTGGGGTGGGGTATCCCCAACCAGGACAAGAATGTAGGCGAGGGGACTTGAGCACAGGCCTCCCTCTTTCCCCTGATTAAGGCTAGTGTGGGGGTGATACTCTCCACTGGCCCCAGTCTGGGCAGGGCTGCCTCTGGGGACTGAATCCCCAAGAAGGTTCAAGTTCCACTGAAAAACTCGAGAGCTCAAGTTACTCAAGCAAATCGTACATGAGGAAGCTCAACCTAGGAGTCAATCCCAGGTCACAGAGGAGTTTTAAAACCATGGAGCAAGGGTCTCCCAGCCATACTGAGCCCTTGGGAAGGCTGCCACGGAGGCCAGGCGCATGGCACATGCCTCCGGGGCCTCGGTTACAACAGGGGCTGGAATTTAGTTGCAACGATTGCATTCTTGGGGAAGTACTGGGCCTCTTCCAGAGCGTATCTCACAGAATCCCACAGATGCCATGCAGCCTGGACACTCTCCCCGTTTTACAGATGGAGAGAGCGGACTACTTGTATTAGTTCTCCTACTGCTGCCGTAACAAATTATAACAAATTTGGCGGCTTACCACATGCATATTTTATTCCCTTACCAGTTTGCTGCTGGTCTAAAGGCAGCTGAGCCCCGATCAGGAAATCCTGGGCATATTGCTTCAGGCATACACCCGAAATGCACCAGCTGGGCCAAGAGGATGGTGTGAGAATCTGGATCCCAGCTTCAGGGCCACTGCACAGCCAGCGGCTGGCCCTCCCACCAGTGATGGGGCAGCCATGGGCAGGAAAAGAGCCTCTGACCTAGGTTAGCAGTGCAGGAGTTTTTAGCTCGGTTCTTCCCACGGCAAGCCCTGGAACCTCAGACAAGTCCCAAGGCACTCGCAAAAGACAAGCATGTGTGTTCATCAGGATGGGAACTGCTCACTCATGATTCTGTGCCACAGGGACGATCTTCTCAAGAGCCCTGCTGGGAGGTGCTCTTTGCCCATTTTTCAGATGAGGAAAGCAAGGCTCGAGGAGGTAAAGTGCTGCACCCTGGTCACAGGAGAGTAGGTGGGCAGGCTGAGAATGCACTCCAGATTATTCTGACTCTAAAGCTCTTGCCCGAACCTTTCTAAGACAGGGACTCCAGAGAAAATGTAAGCCAGAAGAAAGGAAAGGAGCATGTTCTGGGGAGTAACAAGGGTACTGGGCCACGTCCCTGGGCTGGGCCCAGGCCAGCCATGTAAGCTGGCATCATCAGGCTGGTACCCTGTGAGGGGAGGCTCTCAGGAGGGGCAGAGACTGGATTTGACGTATCAGGAAGAGTTCCCTCAGAGACTCCAGAGGCAGAGAGGACAGGAGGAGGAGCACTCCAGCCTTTTCGGGTGGCCAGACTTGCCTCTGTGGGGAGGGGGCACCATCAACAAGCCCCTGGCCTGGCGGGGGGTAAGGGAAGTTTGCTCTACCAGAGAGACACAAGAGGCAGTTTGTGCCAGGAATGTAGCTGGAAGGCCCACGGGGGCAGGGATTGGATTTGCCTGGTCTACCATTGATGCCTTGCTATCCCCATACTGTCTACACATAGAACATGTCCAGTATGCGAAAGTATGAGAAAAAGCAAGGCCCATATGGGGCTGATTCCCTATCAAGAAGAAAGCAGGCCTGGGCTCTGATCTAGGAGGGGCCCACTGTCAGAGAGGGAAGAAGACAGGGTAGGGGGCGGGGGGAGACTGGCGTGTGATTGTAGCAGCCATCTGGCGAGAGCCAGAGCAGCTCGTCTTAGTGCACGATCCAGACAAAGTTTTAGATATGACTATGCAAGTCAAGGGTGAGAAGGCACTATTTGAGACCATGCCTCAAGGTATGGCTCTGTAGTCCTGTTCACCACTGAGGACAGGGGCAGGGATGGGGGTGGCGTCAAAGAATGTCCCTTTGTAGAATGCCTCACTCCCTCACTCCTCAATACTTTGACACCTGGCATGACCTCAGGCAAGCCCTTTGCCCTTCCTTGGCCAGCTTCTCCATCTGTAGAACAAGGGGCGTGGATGAGCCCCATGCCAGAAGGCCCTATTGGGTCCTCATACCTCCCCCACTTCCTGGAGTTATAATGGCTCCCCATTCCCAACCCAAGTGCGCAGACCTACTCTGACAGTGAAGGCCTCCCAGGATGGAGCGCTGACCCACCTTTCCTGGCTTCTGATCTAGAGCAGCTTTCGCAAACCTGCTGCATTGGCCAAACTGGCCATGCTGGCTTTTCCCAAGCGTGGCCTGCACACAGTGTCCCTACCTCAGTGCCTTAGCTCTAGCCTGGAGTACCTGTTCTCATCATCTGGAACCCAACCTTAAATTCTAGACTCAGCTGCCACCTCACGCCTGAAGCCTTTCTTGTTCCTTAGTTGCACAGAGACTGGCAGGGGATTCTTAGCATTGCCTTGGCTCCCTCCCTCACAGCCCATGAGAAGCCGGAGGCAGATATGCGACATTCACAAAAACAAAATCACTGCCAAGTAACCGGAGGAGAGCAAGGATTCCAAACCAGTCCTCCCAGCACCCTACCCCACCCCCACCCCCAGGGTTGGCACAGAGAATCTGCCTTGGGCTGGAGACTGTCTTGGGATCAGAAACAGCAGACACATTCCTGGAGGCAGACTCACTCCAGGCCGCTTTCCAAGAGGTAAAGGCAAACATGGCTGCAGTACCTTGACTGTGTCTAGAGGGTGGCCAACGATGACACTGGCTGCACCTGTTGATCAAAGAAGAAGAAGACCTAGTCACTGACCCCTGGATTCCTCACATGTACCAGCTGGCTCTTGGGATAAGACAGACAGCTTGGGCACTCACATTCACTCACTGTCAATGCCCAGTTACCAGAGCCTCCTCTGACCCACTGCAATGTGCTAGGCACTGGCCCAGTCACTGAGGAAGGCAGAGAAAATGAAGTAAAACCTGGGCTCTGCCTCAAGAAACAAGCACCCCCAAAAAAGGACACTGAAGGTGCTGGGACAACTGGTGATTCACATACTTAAGAATGAAGCTAGACCCCTACCTCATGCCATATACAAAAACAAACTCAAAAGAGACTGAAGACCTTAATGGAAGCATTGAAACTATAAAAATCATTTGCTGAAACACAAGGGAAAAAACTTCATGGTCTTAGATTGGCAACAGATCCTTAGATAGAACACCAAAAGCACAAGTCACAAAAGAAAAAATAAATTGTATGTCACACAAATTAAAAATTTGTGTGCAGCAAAGGACACTATCAAGAAGGTGAAGACAAATTATGGAATGGGAAGAAATATCTGCAAATCATATATGTGATAAGGGTCTTGTATCCAGAATTTATAAGAAATACTTAAAACTAAAAAAAAAAAGTATTTTTTTTTTTAACATAGGCTTCATGCCCAATACGAGGCTTGAACTCACAACCTTGAGATCCCAAGAGTCTCACATTCCACTAACTGAGCCATCCAGGTGTGCCCCCCCCCCTTTTTTTAAAGCAAAGGATGGGAAGAGACATTTCTCTATAGAAAATATACACATAGCCAAGGTGTACATGAAAAGATGTCTAAGACCATTAGACATTAGGGAAACGCAAATCAACATCACAGGAAGATTCCCCTTCATACCCATTAGAATGGCTACAATTGTTTGTTTGTTATTGTTGGGGTTTTTTGTGGGGGTTTTTTTGTTGTTAAGGAAAACAGTAAGTGTTGGTGAGGATATGGAGAGACTGGAACTCTTGCTCATTCCTGATGGGAGTGTAAAATGTTGCAGCCACTGTGACAACAGTTTATCATTTCTGCAAGAAGTGGAACAAAGAATCACAATATGACGCAGCAATTCCACTCCTAGATAGAGAGCTAAAAGATCGGACCAGGGGCACGGAACAAGTACATGAACACATATATTCACAGCTTTCGCAATGGCCAAAAGGTGGAAACAGCCCAAATGTCCATCAGTACGTGAGTGGGTAAATGCAATGCTGTAAATCATTGCGATGAATCTTGTTGGACATCAAGGGGAATGAAGTGCCGATGCCCTTGCAGTGTGGAGGAAGGTTGAGAACGACACACCTCTGACCAAGAGGTCAGACACAGAAGGTCCCAGGGTGTCTGATTCCATCTACTCGAATTATCCAGAACAGGCAAACCCACGGAGACGGAAGGCTGGTTAGGGGTTGTCAGGGCTTGAGGGGAGAGGAAACGGGAGTAACTGATGGATCCAGGGAATTCTTTGGGCCGGAGGAAAACTTGGAACTAGACAGAGCTGACAGGTGCACGACACCGTGAATGCACTAAATGCCACTGAATCGGATGCTTGAAAATGATTATTTCTGGGTTATGTGATTTGTCCCTCAAAAGGGGGGGAGGGTGTGAAGAGAAAACCCGGAAACTTTTTGGTTACCTATAGTTCAGTTTACTTCACTTTTTTTAGACCTCACTTTTAGCAGGTATAGGTGAGAGTCATATTAGCACCTACCTCATGATTCCATTGCAAGAATGAAATGAGCTAACGAAGGTCAAGTACCAGCAGAGTTCTGGCTCTAATAGGTTGTCACTATCCACTTTTAGTTGAGTTTTTTTAATTTGTTTTTTATTTCTGTTTTTGTTTTTGTTTTTAAGAAGGCTTCTCTGACATGGTGATGGAATCTCTGGATTTTTCTTCTCATAGAAAAATGCCCATCTGCACACACAGTCACAAAGGCCTGAACAAATTCCCTGCCACGCTGATGAGGAGTGAAGCATTTCTGTCAGCAAGGGTGATTTAACCAGGTAAGGCAGTCCTGGAATATGAGACGGGTAGAGGGGCAGAGGAACAAGCTAACCCCAGAACAGACAGGTGCTCCCTCTAGAACCTCCAGACCCTTCTCAGTCCCTCCTTCCCACAGAAGTGGGTGGAGGCAGAAAGGTGAGAGGCAGAAGGAAACGAGTATTCATTCTATAGGCGCCCCTCCCAGCAGGGAAGAAAGGACTTCTGGTCTCCAGATTCTAGTTGCTTCACTATGGGCATCCCTTAGCCCAGGAAAGCAGCCTCTGAGCCCACCTAGGACATATATCTCCCTGGTCATTCATTAGCCCATGCATCTGAAAGCAGGGAATGCAAAGATCAGAAACGAGACCATCAGGTCAGTGGTTTCCAGACCTGAGGGCCTCACAGACCAGTAAAACTTCCAACAAAAAGTAAAGGATGTCATGGTGGAATTTTATCCTGCAAGTTCATTAAGAAAGAAAACAGCTAGAGATGAGTATAGGGGTTAGGATGGCCCCGTACCAGGCTGTGTGGGTTGGAAATCCAGGGCTCCAGCTAGATGCACGGCCTTGGGCAAGTCACTGAATGTCTCTGTGCACCCATTTCCTGGTCAGTAACATGAGGATGTAATAATGGTAGCTACCTCACTGGGGCTACAAAGAAATATACACCAACAGACATGAGACCATATACTGTCTGATTCAATTTGCATAAAATCCCAAGAAAAGGCTAATTTATCGAGCCAGAAAGTAGATTCAGAAAGTTGCCCAGAAGGAGAAGGAGAGGACGGAATTTAACTGTGAATGGGCATGAAGGATCTTACTGGGGAAGAAAATGTGCTAGAACAAATTTATGGTAATGGCTGCATCACTGGTAAGGTTGCTAAAAATCACCGAATTGTATACAAAATTGATGCACAAAATAACCTCGGTGAAGTCATTTTAAAATTACCTGTGGCACTTCAACAGCACCTGCTACTGACTTAGCATTCAGGTATGAACCTCATCCTCACTCCAGGGAACCAAGAAAACCCCCAAATCAAAAGACAAGAACAAAATGATAACATCAACTCTCAGGATAAAGGACAACCCACTATTTACTGTGTGACTTGGGGAGGGTCCCGGGATCATCAGAGACCTGGAGCTACTTGGACAGCCTTACCCTCAAATCCAGCCAGGGACAGCCCTTCTGAAGTTGGTCTGGCTATGTAAGGGGACAGCCTTAAGTAGGGACGGCTCTCCCCGAGAATAGCTGACGGTTGTCCAAAGAGGGTCTGGATAGGGCCAGCGGGCTCCTGGGTAGCACCCCTGACCCCATGGTGAGGTTAGGAGAGGAAGGTATAGAAAGCCTGTACAAAAGAACTGCTTATGGTGAAAGGGACCACCTGTGCTCATGACCGTGAGAAGCAGGGGCCCTGCAGCCACCTGCTGGGGGACAAAGACAGGAGGAACCATCAGAAAGGGATCCTGGAATGCTATCTGGTCTGTTGTTCTTTTTATCCCTTTCATTTTCATTTTCCTATAAATCTTCTGGTCCCCATTTCCAGAACACTTGGTGGGGCACAAACACACTAATTATAGCCTCCGCCTCAGCACCTCAGGTTTTTTGTTTTGTTTTTGCTTTTGACTTTGGGCAGAGGTTGCAATTGCCAACATCCCTTTTCTGAGGATCCTCTTAGATGGGGCCAAAAGAAAGATAACATTCTACCGTAAATGCTAGTGTTTCTCATCCCCTCCCCAGGCCCCATCAGTAGCTGATAAAAGTAGAGAAATAAACCTACTGTAAAGAGACGATCAGAGAAGTGAGGAAATGCATGCAACTCTTGCCCAAGCAAACCCATCCCGGGCCCAGCAGACACCCCTCCAGGAGCGGCTCCAAAGGAAAAATGGCTCCAAGAGGGCCGGGAGGAGAAACCGGACAGTCAGTGGATAAAAGCTGAAAACTGGAAGGATTCCTCCTATCTGGCAATGGGCACCTGCAGCCAGGCGCTGGGCTCCCACCTCTGCGCCCCGCACCCTTCAGCCGGGGCGCCCTCTAGGGCCGGCCTGATCGCGAAGCCAGGCTCCCCATCCTGCGACCGGGACAACCGCCACCCTCACCCAGAAGTTCTTGCAGCTGTGTCCACAAACTCAGGCGCATACTGGGTCTCCGAAGGGTGTGTGCGCGCCTGGGCGCTCCATTGGCTGTCGGCTTCGACGGCGGGTTTAATAGTTACCGGAGACAGTCCTCGGGATCCTCACTTTGAGGCAAAGCCGCAGCTCAGGGGGAACCTGCGACGCTGGCGGGGCAGCGGGCGAGGGACAGCAGGCGAGGGACAGCGAGGCCAGCAGGCGCAGGGCGGTGGAGCACTCCGGCAGCAGGCGGCGAGCACGGTGTGCAAGCGATGGAGGCGCAGGGGTTCGGGGCCCCAAGACGTATCACGGCACGGTCTGTAAACTCGGCCGGGTCTCTCTTTTTCTCCCTGGCCCGGACGTATCCTGCAAGCACACTCACCTCCCGGAGGTTCCCTCCCATCCAGGCTGGGGCTCACCTCCGATCCAGCCCGCCGCGAAGTCCTCCAGCTGGAAGCTGCCCATGGCCGGAGCCGCGGTGCCTCGCGCTCCCGGAGCCCGGTCGGTGCCCAGTCAGAGTCCGCGGCGCATGCCCCGCCGGCCCGCTTGTCGCGGGAGGAGGTGGAAGACTGGAGCGCGCCCCAGGACCTCCCGCTAGCCTTGACTCTGAGCCGAGCGGCCGCCGCGGCGCTCACCTCTCCAAGCGCCCGCCGCGCGGCTAGCACGCCCCCAGCGGACCTTAAAGGCGCCGCACCTCGCCGCTCCGGGACATTGGGGCCCGGCGCGAGGCTTTCCCTCAGCGTCCCCTTCTCCATCGCCCACGCCGGGCCACCTCACACCCTCCACGCCTCGAGGCGAAAATGCCGGCCCTGCCTTGTTCACACTTTCCCCGAGACACTGCAAGAGATGTCAGGGACAGTTTTGCAAAATTCATTAGAGGTGGAAAGGGAGGCTTTCTCCCAAGTCTAGAAGAACGTGATCACAAACACCAGGAGGTGATCGGATCATTTAAAACAGTGCTGGAGGACTTCTAACTGACTGCACAGGGAGCAGCTTAGCCCCAAGCCCTTAGTTTTCCGAGGAGCTGACTGAATGGTAGAAAACAGTTCCGCTGTGAAAGACATAGGACACCATTTTGCAGGCCCTTTTTGGAGGTCAAGGACTCTTCCTCGGCCACACCCTCCACACCCCTCTGGCTAGTCCCAGGCTGCAGAACCCTATCTATTCAAGAACAAAGTGTGTGTGGAAAGCACCTAGCCTGAAGTTAGACTCAAGTCAGCTCAAAATAAATACTTGTTATCTGGATGTCTTCAGGCCAGAGTCTGTGCCCAGGGCCCTGTGCATGTGTCCACTTCCTCCTCACAGCAGTTGGGAGCAGGTATTAGGGTGACCCCCGCTATGGGTCAGTTCTGTGTGTCTGCCTGGCCTCCCAGCAGTACCCATTGATTCCATCACACACTAACCTCGGTGTCGCTGTGGAGGTATTTCTATGAAGTCAACATCCAAAACCAGGTGACTTTAAGTATGGGAGCCTATCCCTGATAATCGGAGTGGGTCCCACCCATTCTGTTGAAGGGCCTTAAAGAGCAAGATGGAGAGGCACCTGCCTAGCTTAGCGGGAAGAGCGACTCTTGATCTGGGGTCTGGAGTTTGAGCCCTGTTGGGCGTAGAAATTATTATTTTTTAAATTAAATAAATAAATAAAATAAAATTAGCAGTGCCTGGATGGCTCAGTCGGTTAACCCTCTGCCTTTGGCTCAGGCCATGATCCCAGGGTCCTGAGATTGAGCCCCGCATCACACTCTGTACTCAGTGGGGAGCCTGCCTCTCCCTGTCACTCTGCTGGAACCCCTTGTTTGTGTTCTCTCATGCACTCTCTCCCTCTCTTTCAAAAAAGTTAAAATTAGTTTTTTTATTAAAATTTTTTTTTAAAGAGCAAAATGGAGGCTTCCCTGGGGAAAAAGAAATTTTGCCTGTGGAATGCAGTGTCAGCTCCTGCCTGAATATCTCCAGCTTTCCAGCCTGTGCTCCAGATTTCAGACTTGCCTAGCTAGATCCCACACTTAACGTAACATATATACGTCCCCTGCTGATTACTTCCCCGGTGGAACCCTGTGTTCACCTGACACAGCTCTGATAGCACTGATTCCAATCAGCCGTGGGCTTTCTCTTCTGTCCCCCAGCCCCGGGAGCTGATGCTTATTGCCTTCTCAATCATGTCCCATGCAGCACCCAAGCAAGCAAGCACCTGGCCATTCAGGGTTGTGTCAGATTTTCAGATAGAGCTTTCCAGGGGCCTAGCTCCCCTCAGATCCAGGCCCAGCCTACACTGTCTGCTCTGGGCCACCCAGGAAGGCTGAGAGGTTTTCCTCTGTCCCTCAAATATCCTCTCTGCAGGTAGGCTCTGCACCCAGCCAGAACCCAGCCGGAGGTCCATGCTCACTGGGGCCCGTGGCCTGGCTATGCGGAGGTGATTTTGGTGCAGTGGGAGTTCCCTGACCTCCTTCCAAGAAGGAAGGTGATTTGATGCTGGTTTCCAGCAGGACATGGTGAGAGTGTGGTCTAGAAGGGGCCTCTGCAGGGTCTGCTCTTCTCCTGCCGGCACGTCTATGTCACCTCCTCCAGGCCATCATGCAATAGCCACCCAGGCCTCCTTCTTCCAAAGCAAGACAAAGTCTGGCCACTGAGGCTTGCTGATAAGGGCCAAGAAGCCTGCTAAGGAGTCAGGACCCACCATGAGCACTGACCCCCAAGCTGTGCCCTACCTACCAGGCCTGAGCTATGTGCCAGGACAGTTCCAAGACATGAATGGTCTCCCAAGACGGACCCTTTTGTGAGTTCATCACTGAACAAGTCAACAGGTGGAAAGGCCCACTGTCTCAGAGGACCACCAGGCCAATTGTCATTCCTCGGTCCTGTGTCAGCAGTAACTGGAAGGTCCTGAGTTGGCAGGCAGTGGCTCTGAAAGCTACTGCTTAAACTGCTAATGAGTGCAGCAGAATGGAAGGAGCGGGCTCCTTTCCAGAATCAACCATTGTGCTCCATTCCCAGATGAGTGCCACAAATCTGCCCATGAGGCACATCACCCGACAGGCAGGGGGAGGACCCAGGTCCAAAGGCAGTCACGGGGCCGGCCTGGAGCAACCCAGACCACTAGGCTGGGGACCAGGCAGAAGGCTCACTCTGAGTAGTGGGTCTGGTCTGTGGCTGACTCCCGGCTTCCCTGCTTGGGAGCATTTGGAATGCTGCCATGCACATTTATATTCTACCCTTGCAAGAGAGAGGGTTTGGAAACTGAGGCACAGAGAGATCAGCTCCCTGGGTTGCCAGGGCCAGAGAAGTCCCCATTTCCTTTCTCCCTCAACTCTTCCCAAGAGGTACCCTCCTGGAGTGTTTCCCACTGCTGTGGGGTATGCACATGGGATGTGCTGCTAACACCTGACAACCAGGGGCCCACTTCCCACCTCTCGTTTGCCTTTTCAGGTGATGACTTTCCTGAGCACCTACTATGGGGCCAGTCTCCACTCTTGGGAGCTGTCAGAGAGGAGGCAGTCTGAGTTGCTCACAGGGAGGCAACGGTGAGAGCCCTGGGGAGGGAGCTATGTGCCAGGCAGCTGTCAGGGAAGCCTCCAGGCCTTGAGTCTCTGGGCTACACCCAGTCTATCTAGCCTCATGGCTCTGCCTCCTCAAGGCTCTCTTGGCCCAGCCCTCCCCTCCCACCCCCTGACCCCTGCGCCTGCCATGCCTGAGCCACACATGCCTGAGCCACACAGTCCTGAGCCTGCCTCATGGCCTCTTCCCTTCCCTCATGGCCTGTGGCTGCGACCCTGCCTCCTGCTCTCTTCCCTTCTGGAAGCCCAGCCCTGCTCAGCTATTCTCCCCTTCTCTGCTGTTCTGCTCTCCCTCCTTGGTGCTTCTACCCCCGTGTGGACCTCCATGAGGTCCTCAGGACCCTCATCAACACCCTGGCCCAACCATGTCCTCATCTCTCCACTCACAAGCCCCACATCTCATCTCCCACTCAGACCTCACACCTTTCTTTACCCAACACCTCCACCTGGGTGGCCCCACGTCATCTCTAATGTGACATGTCCCTTGATGAGCTATGTAACTCCCCAAGTATTCCTCTTTTCCCACCCAGCCAGTCACCCAAGCCAGACCCTGGGTGTTGTCTGTGATTCCTCTCTCTGCCCTAGGCCTCTTCCCAACAGCCATCTTGGGAAGCCATCTCCTTGGCCCTGACGTTCAGCCCTTTCTGGCCTCTCCCTATGCGGCTGAGCCCAGGCCTGTGCCACTGCCTGCTTAGATGAGGGTGACAGAGGCCCTCTGCCCCATCCCCTATCTAGCCTCCCGCTGCTGCCACAGTGAGTTTCTGAAGCCTTGCATCTGCTCTGGCCCTCCTCTGTTGAGGGACCTCCAATGACTCCCCATGACCTTGAGCATAACTACAACACCCAGCTCGGCATGTGGGCCTAGGTCTGGCAGCCTTTCTACTTCTTTCTTCCTACCATCTCCCCTCAGACTCCCCCACTTCCTACCACCCCCCCAAGCTGGGCAACATGTTCTCCAAACCCCACCTGCTTTCCACATACAACTGTGCACGCGTGTTCCCTTCCTGTGAATGCCTTCCCCTCGGCTTCTCTGGCTAACCCCTCTACCTGACCCATTTGAGACTCAGCTCAGCCCCCACCTTCTCCTGTCACACCTTCCGTGAAGCACTCATCACCATGCTCCGCCCTGGATCCGCTCTCTCTCAAGTGTATTTCCAGAATATCTCGGGCCTATTGATACAGAATATCTCTGTATCACAGCTGCCACACTCTAAAGGTTAGTCTGTCTTCCTAAGAACAGGGCAGGGCCTTATTCTCCTGTAAACCTACAGAGCCTGGCCCAGGCCTGGTTGCCAGTCACCACTCAGTGGGCTGTGGAAAAGGAAAGGCTGTGGAGCAGAATTCTGAAAGGCCTGCTGACTGCGGACAGCCTCAGAGGGGGTCCAGATAGAAGGCAGAGCAGAAGAGGCCCTGGTCCTTTCTTGGCATGTCACAGAAGCCTGGCTTCCTTCAGGCCCTCAAAGCTACCAGATGTTTTTCCACCTCAAGACCTTTGCCTTAACCACTCTTGCTTGTGGCTCCCTCCTCTCGCTTTGCTGGAGGAGAGCTTCCACTTCCTTCAGGCCTAAGGTGAAACATCCTTTTCATAGAGGGCTCTCCAGGCCCCTGGGCCAAGGTCAAGTCCTTGTCCCTCTTGAGGCATCTCTGTTTCTCATTCCACCCCTTACCATGTTGGTCAGTCCTCGTGCAATGCCCAGGAAGCCTCGGAGCAAAGGACTCTTCTGAATCACCCACCGCCACTGCGACCTAAGCCTTGGCCGTGGAACAGATGAACAGGAATTCCTGATCGCTGAATGCAAATGAATTAAGTGGAAACACATGTGTATGTTGTATTTTTCTTTGGGCATTTGTACCTGCTGCATCCATCCTGTACTGGTCTCAGACAGTGGGGGGTCTCTGGTTCCTTCCAACTCTAATGGAAAGGGAGAGAGCATACGGTGGTTTTTAAGGTGCTGTTCAAGCTTCTTACTTGGGGCGACATTCTCTTCATTATTGACAGTTGTTTGGGAAAGTCTATTCAAAGCATGTTCAGACTGTATTTGGTCCAGCATTAATTCAATTTGACTCCAAGTCAAGAAACAGAGTTGCAGGGCTGGGAAGGGCTGGGAAGGGGCAAAGCAGCCACTGGGAGACTGGGCAGCCTGGGTTCTGCTTCTGGTGCTGCTGCTGCCTCCCTGGGCCCCGTGGGCAACTCCAGCCCTCAGTTTCCCTTTCTGTCTTTTGGAGAGTACAGATAACTTCCATCGTAGGCAGTAACCAAAAGGTATGAAATTCTGGGCCACCGTGACACCAGCTATGCATGTCTTATCAAGATGTGCCAGCAGAGAGCGCTGCTGTCCAGCACTTGGGACTCCCAGGAGGGAAAAAACCAGCTTGGCAGCTCCAGAGGGAGTTTCCCGGCCCAGATTCCTCTGCCCTGGGGCTGGCAGTGCATACACTTGGGCAGTGAAAGAGGAGCTGAGCTGGGAGGCTCACAGGGATCTGAAGGTGCCAGAGGGGACATCTGAGGGGACTGAAGAGGATCCATCTGAGGCTGTGAGCAGCTGACTGTACTGGGAGGGAGAATGCTCCAGTAAAGAGAGATGACACCCCCAATCTCTTTACCTGCCTTGATTCAACAAGACAGCAAATGTACCAGGGTCTTTTTTTTTTTTTTTTTTTAAACCCGGGCTCCAAGCTGGGCCAGTACTATATGCAACCTCCAACATCTCATTGTATTCTGTGAGTAAATTCCCCATTTTATAGCTCAGAGGAGTAAGGCTCAGGGAAGTTAAGCAATTTCCCCAGAGCCACACAGCCAGTGAATGGAGGATTATACATCTGCTGTATGACTCCAGGGCCCAGCTCTTAACTAGAGTGCTGCCTCTTGGCCAAGACTCACAAAGTGGAGATGACTTTTTCCAAAGCCCTTGCTTGTCTCCATCCCTGCCCTGGCCCATCTGCATATATGTCCTAACTTCTGTGATTAATTTCCCCACCATCAATAAGATGGTATGAACATTTTCCAATCACACTCATATTCTTAGGGCTTCTGCAGCAGATGCCCCAAGTAATCATGGGGAATGCCCTGGGATATCCTCTGTCCTGTCCTCCCTGACAGACTCCCCTGGGCTGAGCAGGTTCTGTGTACATCTGAGAGCAAGGAAAGCCCAGTCCACCTTGGGCTTTTCTTCTCAACTCCTGGACATCAGTGGGCTGGTGCTGAGGACACGTGGAGGCTGGGCAGGTCAGCGGACCAGGTAGATCTAGAATGGATGCGTTTCTATAGGAGGAAAGGAGCATGGAAGGAAAGGTGGAAGGATCCAGAGCAGCAGTTGAGACCACATCCCAAAGCCCCTGCTGAACACTTACCGGGGACCAACCTGCCAGGGATACAGAGGGCTTGAGATGCTGACAGCAGGAGAAAAGTTTGTGTTGAAGATGTGTGGCCAAGCTCTGGCATGTGGTAGGTCTCCCCAGCATGTGTTCTTCAAACATCAGATATAGGGTCCTGCAGGGGAGGCCAGGAAACCCCCTACTCTGGATGATCTGAAAAGAATACAGGCCAGGAGGGACAGAATAATGTCTTGAGGACACACTTAGAAGCCTCAGGAGGGAGGTGACCTCTGGGTGGATCCTAAAGAGACAACCTGGGCTTTGACCCATGAAGGTAGTAGAGAAAGGCAGGTGGGCAGAGGGAAGAGCCTGAGCAATGCCATCCAGGGACGGGGGGATACCCTGAGGAGCCTCCTTGCTGGGGGAGGGGAGGCTGAAGGCTTGGGGTCTGATGGCAGAAGATTTTAGCCAGCAAACTGACTATAGGTGGTCTCAGTCTTCTGTCTCTGTGAGGGGACAGAGGACCCATCTTTCAGCCATCTGCATCTCACCGAGACAAACTTCCCTGGCCCAGGCTGAGGAGGGCTTGGGCTCCTTGCAATTTAGCTCTCAGCAAGGACCTGGTCATCTTGTCCCAAAAAAGCGGGGACCTGTGCTGGTCAAGCCTCTCAGAAGGGCTATGGTCTCCCTCCCCACACCTGCCTGGGCAGTTCACTGTCACGCCAGGACACGCATACCTGAATGCCCTCTGCATGAGGGTGGTGGCCAGGGGACAGGCAGGTAGGAACTAGAACCATCAGTACCTTCCACGCCCAGGGAGAGCACAGGTCTTCCCACTTGCTGTGTATCGCCTTAAGGAGAGCCACAGGGTGTGATAAAACCACAGCTCTGAACCCACCCAAATCCTACTGTTCTCTGCTCCAGGGTCCCTGTGAACGTGGCAAAGAGCAAATTTCCCACTGTTGAGAAAGGAGAGATTTTAAAGAACTCCAAAGACATCTCAATTTTGTATAAAACACAAAGGAAAAAATTTAAAAGAACAAAATCCCAAACCATATGGATTAGATTAGAAAAGAGAGATTTGCTAAGTGCCAAAAGCTGTGGCCAGGGAGGAGGCTCAGGGGAGCCAGCCCTAAATGAGGTACAAGGCCCCTTGGGGCCCAGGCAGAAGGGAAGCCACCCACTGCCCCACGCCTGCAGCTCTCCTGTGATGCCAGCCAGCTGCCTGTCCTCCTCAGGGTGACTGCTTGGCCACAGCCCCACCTTCTCCCTCCGGCATGCCAGCCTCAGTGAACGAGCTCACTCCTGCCACGAGTCACCAGAATTGGGCTCTATATCTTGTATGACAGCATTTCAGTAGCCATGTCCAGGAGGACACCCGTGTTCACTGTTCATGCCCTTGTGAGGTCTCTCCACACTGAATGACAACTCATCAGCGTGATCAACAGAGTATGCCAAAGGTAACAAGCCGTGACTCTCAAGGCTAGGTGGGAATCAGCATTACAGCTCTGTCTTGGTCTCTGGGATCATTTGCTCTGGGGGAAGCCAGTCACCATGCTGGGAGGCCATGCCAGTGCCCTGTGGCGAGGCCCACAAGAGGAAGGACGGAGGTCTTCTCCCAAATCACCGGCACCAATTTGCCAGCCGTGGGAGTGAGCAAGCAGAGCCTCCAGCCAGCCTTCAGATGACTGCAGCCCTGGCCAATACACTGACCGCAACTTCACGAGACACCCCAAGCCAGAGCCACCCAACCAAGCTGCTGCCAGGTCCCTGACACTCACAACTGGGAGAAATAATGTGTATGTCATTATTTTAAGCCACTAAGTTCTGAGATGACTTATTACAGAGAATTCGATATCTGATAGAAGTAATGTAAGCATCATGTTAATATTATGATCTAAGCGTAACAGTCAAGGGCATGGGGTCTAGATGAGACACACTCACAGCCAGGCTCTACTGTTTGCTGTGTTCTTCCCTCAGCCACTTAATCAGCCTGCAACTTGACATTCTCATTTGTGAAATGGGAGCGCTAATCATACCTAAATGCAATCATTCTTCTTTAAAATTTTTTCAAAGATTTTTATTTATTTGAGAGAGAGAGAGAGAGAGAGAGAGAGAGAAAGCACAAGCAGGGGAGGGACTGAGGGAGAAGCAGACTCCCACTGAGCAAGGAACCCGACACAGAGCTGGATCCCAGGACCCTGGGATCATGACCTGAGCCAAAGGCAGCCTCTTGATGGACCGAGCCACCCAGATGCCCCTAAATGAAATCATTCTTAACTCATCATCAATGCCCATGAGTGCTCAGCCCCATGGCTGGCACACAGCAAACACTGGAAGTTAGTTGGCACTTATCCTTTTTATGGCCTCTGTGTCCTGACATGTGTTCGTGCGTGTGTCTGTGTCAGCACAGAACTCCCAGCCGACGCCACCTGGACCGGCGAGCAGCAAGCCACCTGCTCTTCTACGTAAGCCCATTCCCTTACCCGGGACCTCTCCTGCCCCAGATCCTTCCTGCGAACCCCTCGCTCCAGAAAACTATCAGTCCTGAAACACGGGAGGTTCTCTTCAGCATGCGAGCCAGTCAGGCTCGTCCAGCTCCCTTGGGAGTGCTGGCAGGTGGCCCTGCTGAGGCTGGGGAGGCCAATCACATGGGAAGAGGAAGCCACATGTCTGATCCAGCTTGAACTGCCCAAGGAGAGACTTCTAACACATAGCCAGACACTTCCCAACCCAGTCTGTTTCTCTGAGGGCAGCGAGAGCCCAGGGATGCCAGATGGCTGGCCCCAGCCCTGTGGAACGTGAAAGGGGAAAGACCAGCCACCCCGCCCCCTCCAAGAACAAAGCCAAGGAGCCTCCCAGCAAGGGCACCTAAATGTCTTCACCCTACTGTCAACCTAACCCAAAGGGAAGTCAGACAAGTGCCTCAGAAAAAAAATTTTTAAGTGCATTTTAAAAAAGAAATTCTTGGATGTGACTGAAGTACAACCGCCTGATTTTTAGCGCGTGTCCTCTCAACTTTGCCATCCTCTGGAAGACTGGGGAGCCGGTGAGGGTGTCCTCCTGGGTGGAGGAGGAACAGGAATCCAGCCATCAGGGGTGTACAGGTCAGAGGGGAGGGGAAGGGACATGAGACCAGTGCTGCAGGACAGAGTGGCTGTGAACGTGGATACCAAGAGACTGTTGCGAACAGGAGCCAAGGTTCACAGTCCTGGAGGAGGGGGGCACATGCTATCAACGTCCTGTCATCATAAGCACGTGCTTCAGCCTCAGGGCCATCCGCTGTGCTGTGGGGTGAGCCTGGAGTTTGGGGTCAAGGCTGGGGCACCAGGAAATGTTATCCCCAGAGGTCAGGGAGGCCGGTCCTTGGTAGACATGTGTTATGTTGCTTTCCCCTGCTTGCTGCTCCAAAGTGCAGTGAGCCAGGAAAGGGAAGGGGGCCTGTGGGGGAAGGCAAGGTGGGATGGCCTCCAGGGAGTGTGACAGGTGGCAGCTGGCTCTTTCCTTGCTATGTGAAGACTCACTGAGGAACGGTGTCTAAGACAGGGTTTTAAGTACTCAGGCCCCGAGGACAGACATGGGTATGAATCCCAGCTCCGCTATTGGTGCTGTGTGAGCCCAGGCCTGCAGCCTACCTCTCTGAGCCTGTTTCTTTAACTGGAGGATAGAGTTGGCCCAGTGTCTATCCCTAAACCATAGCATATACTCTATACATGGAAGCTGCACGTATTTCTCCAAAGTATCACATTAGGGCATCAATTCCAACCCTTGTAATGCAGTGACTTAGCTCCGTTGTTCAGTGTACTCTACTCTCTGCCCCTGAGCCTGGAGCTTAGGCTAGAGCAGAACCAGGACCGTGGGGAGGTCTGAGTGCTGGGCTAGGCTGACATCCCCTTTGTGGAGCCCCTTTTGGGCTGTTGCACTCCATTTGTCATCAGGAAGTTTTTCTGGCTAGCAGACCCAAGGGAGCCCCCAGGGCTGGGGGGTCACTTCCTGAGGTTGTGGCTGCAAGGGGTCACAGATTGAGTCTCTCAACTCCTTGGAGAGAAGGCAGCTCCCAGGCCTGCTGAGTCGGACACTGGTGTGGAGCTACATACCAGCAGGTTACGGGGTCTCCTTTTTGCCCCCCCCCCCCCC
>PISX010002340.1:0-126972 GCA_004024625.1 Mellivora capensis | reverse complement strand
CCTGGGCAGCTCCCCTGCAGGCTCCCAGCTCCCTGAGAGAGAGGAAGGAGGCCCAGGGCTGGTATGCAGCTTCTCTTCAGGGGTTCTATAGTATGGCACGAATCCCGAGGCACAAAGGCTGGGGCCCCTGAAGGCAGCATCACTGGAGAGAGGGACATTCAGGCTGCTGTCGTGAGAGTGACTTGCTGAGACCAGCAGGATGGGACAGCAGGGTGGTGTACAGAAGGACCCGGGGAGGACTGGGCTTGCCGAGACAGCCTGTATGGGAAGGAGACAAGAGGGTGAGCCAGGCCCGCAGGTTCGGCTGGAAATCCAGGACTGGCCTTGGGCCTGCAACCGCACAGCAGCAGTAGGGTTAGAAGGTTGGCCTGTTCTGCAGACTGGGTGACACTAAGCAGGGTCATCCGCCCTTCTGGGCCTCCCTGCAGGAAGGAGTGCTTCCAGGATTAGAACCCACTCATCCTACCTGCTGTCTTTGCAGTCAAGGCATTGCACCCAGCTTTGTGGTGCTGCTAGTGGCTAGTAGTGACATACCAGGGTGCAGGCTTGGAGTCAGATCCCAGGTGTGCTCTCGCTAGTGATGTCTTTGGCCAGTCATTTAACTTCTCTGAGCCTCATTTTTGTCATCCGTAAAATGGGAATAACAATCAAGCCTCTCTCATAGGACTATTACTAGGACAAGTGAGATGATGCACAGGAAGCATCTGTCTGGGTGCCGAGCAGGTCATGAGGACTAAGATGTTCCTGTCCAGGAACACAGGCTAAGCCTGGTGTAACCAGCGCATTACTGTATGTAAGTCTCACTGGGGCTCTAAGAGCAGCTGTACTATTATCTCTCTTCTGCAAGGAAACTGAAGCTCAAGAGGCTTAAGGACACCCGTCCCCCCCCCCGCCCAACAAGTGGCTGAGCTGGGATGAAGCAAGGTGGTCTGTGTCTAGTCTCTATACACTTTGTTCTGGAAGCCCCAGCAGACCCCAGTAGTGGTGCTGGCCTGGCTTACTGGGTTGGGTCCCAGGACAGAGGTCTGAAGGATGTCAGGGCCCCTCCCCATACTGCCCCACTCACAGAGCACCTGCAGCGGACGGTCATCCTGCAAAAATGGCCAGTCAGGACCTCCTTCCTGGTGTGCGGGTGTTGGGAACCCCCACACAACCTATCAGGAAGGACCAGGCTGGGAAAACTCTCCTCCTTGGAGCGGTAGTAAGGGAGGAAGCCGCTGGGCGGTTCTGGGTCCTCAGGGAATGGCGCCTCTCTGATGTTCTGGTCCCTGCAAACCTCAGGCAGCGGGGCTGGCTCCTCCACAGTCAGGAGCTTCCCATAGGTGCGGAAGAAAGGCAGGTACTCCAAGGCCACCAGGGAGCCGTGGGGGAGATCTAGGCTGCTGACAGGCTCACTGCCTCTGGAACTGCTGGCCTGGAGGTGCTGGGACAGGGGCTCTGGGCCGTCCTCCTCCAAGAGGCTCTGGGAGACCGAGACCCTGCGCTCAGACTCACAGCCCTTCTGGGATGACTGGGAAGAGAAAGGGGTTCCACCTGTTACAGCAGCCCAGTTTCCCTGCCCCCGAGCTTCCTCCCCATTCCTGCTGACACTGGAGGCCAGAGGGGTCTTTCTTTCCAAAGTATAATCCTGAGTGCGGCTCTCCTTTTTTAGAACCCAGCAGGGGCGGCCAGCCATGCATAGGTTACCCAAGAGTCCCGGAGGATCTGGGCCCACCAGCATCTGCACTCTGCCTTGCAACCCTCTCCACTGATTGCTCCACTCTCTACACACCAGTCTCTTTACCCTTCCTCGGTCATGCCAAGCTTGGTCCAGCTTTAGGGCCCATGCCCAGATCTGCCTTTCGCCTATCAGTTCAGAGGGACCTTCCCAACCCCTGCCTCCCCTCACCCCTGCTTTGAGTCCTGACCATTTCCCCCCTCACATCTCCCACACTGGAATGTTCTTGCTCTGTGGTCTGCCTGTTCCGGTGTGTGGTGGTCTGCTGATGCTCCTGGCTCATTGCAGGCTGGGCTAATCTCCTAACTCTCAGGCCATCTCAAATTCTCTTCGTTGTCCAGTCCAGCCACACAGAACTCTTCGTCCTTCTCACTCGCCTAGCAGCCTCCTGCCACAGGGCCTTTGCTAATGCTCCCACTTAGAATCCCTTCCTTCTCCCTCCCTGGTTGACAACTTCAGCCCTTGGCTCCAGGCCACTTCCATACTTCCCTGATTTAGCTGCATCACTCTGTTGTTGACTCCCACCACCCTGAGGCCCTCACTCAGAGCACCCACCCCTCTGCTACGAAACATTCATCTGCATGGTTACTTATTAATATTTCTCATCTCACTCATTACAAATTCCACTGAGGCAATATCCATCTGTCTTCTATATCCTCAGGGCCTAGAACAGCCCCAGCATATGGCAGATACCAAATATTGGCATAAAGGAAAGGAAGGCGGGAGGGAGGGAGAGAGGGAAGGAGGAAGAAAGAGAATATTAAACTGGGTTTGGCCAGGAACAAAGTCCTTGCCAGATTCCATGTCATAGGAAGGGGAAGTTATATCCGGGGAGGTTGGGGAGAGGAATGAGGAGTTACTTTCCAGCCCCAGACGGGACAGAGAAGCCCAGAGCACCCAGAGGTCATACTGGATTAGGGTGGCCCTAAATACAACGACTGCTGTCCTTAGGAGGGAAATGTGGACCCAGACACAGGGGGAGCATCCTATGACGTTGGGGGCAGAGACTGAAATGATGATGCCACAAGCCAAGAGCTGCCAGGGAGTGCCGGCTGCCAGAAACTGTGAAAGGCAGGGAGCACATTCTCCTTGAGCCCCCGAGAAGTAGCCTGCCTTCAGAACTGCGCAAGAAGACATATGTGGTATGTTAAACCACCCCGTTTGTGGTAACTGGTTCCGGCAGACCCAGGACACTAACACACACAGGTGGGTCACAGGGCTGGCAGGCTGGTTGTATGGGCGAAGGGATTCGACACAAGAATGAAGGTTGGCAGGGCTCTCCTGGCACTACCTCGTGAGCAGCTTCTGGAGAGAGGCCCATCTAGGACTGCAGTGTCTGGGTCCCCCGAGGCGGGGGTCTGGGTTCCCCGAGGCCTTACCCTTCCTGCCATCCTGTGGCGCAGGCCCAGCGGCTCTGCCACACCTGAGTCGTCCCTGCCTGGGCCCTGGATCATCCGTGGGTTCTGGATTGAAGGAGACTGGGTATGCCCCACCTACTCTCCAGAGGGGCTAGGCAAAGCGGCCCGTGCCCAATGCCACATATGCTATCCCTTGGGCCCCGCTTCTGGCATCCATTCTGGACCCAGCAGTAGCCCCAACTTGTGACATGATCAAGGCTAATCTTCAAACTCTGGTGAGAAAGACAAAGCTGCCCTTGGCAGGTCTTTTCCTCCTGGCCTGCTCTTCACCCTGGCTTATCCCCCTCTGCCTGTCAGAGAAGATTCTACCATGAAGTCACAAGGCCTGGTGCCAGGCAAGAAAGCCAGATGGCTCTGTTACCACGGAGACTCCAGCCCAAGCGCCCAACACCTGTGATCCTCACCTGCTTCTAATTCCACTTAATCCAGATCTCTCCAGAGACTTAGGGGAAACAAAGGACAGACAGGCATCTTCGGGAATGAGATCAGCTTTCCACGATAGGGCCGGTGAGCTCCCTCAGGGATTTGTGCCGGGAGAATCAGAGAGGGCCCAGCACCGCCCCCTGGAAGCTGAGGAGGGGTCCCAAGGATCCATGCTCTCACCGAGAGCTGTCCGGATCTATTCTTCTCCAGGGGTCTTAGTCCCCTCAGGTCTCTGCTCTTGCCTCCTCTCCTCTGTGGGTCTTCTCCAGTCACTTGTGAGCACCAAGTGAGAGGGGCTCATGCTGAACACCCGCTTTACCCCACGGAGCCACCACCCTCAACTTCTGTCCCCAGTTGATGCTGCTTTTCCGAGGGAAGAGACCAGCATTTGTTGTCAGCTACCACGCTGGGTGTTCTCCACATGCTGTCCTCACTACAGCCCTTCAAGTCAGGAATGGTACCACTCTGAGGCCATGTTTCAGTCTGGGGAGCTGAAGTTCAGCATTGGGACAGCCTTCAGAGGTAATCCTTAGCCCTAGGGCTGGAGATGGGAGAGCCCCGACACACTGCCCAGGGCCACGAGACCCGGCTACCTCCAGGACCTCAAGCTTCTCCAGTGCAGGATTCCAAACACAGGGTGACCGAGCCAGGTTCCTCCCTCACCCCCATCCTGGACCACGAAAGCCTTCTTTTCTTTTTTGATAGACATAACCCTTTTTTAAAAAAATTTATTTTTATTTCTTTTCAGCGTAACAGTATTCATTGTTTTTGCACCACACCCAGTGCTCCATGTAATACGTGCCCTCCCTAAAACCCACAACCAGGCTCCCCTAACCTCCCACCCCCCGCCCCTTCAAAACCCCTCAGGTTGTTTTTCAGAGTCCATAGTCTCTCATGGTTCACCTCCCCTTCCAATTTCCCTCAACTCCCTTCTCCTCTCCATCTCCTTTAATCCAGATGGAATTTACTTTTTGTAAGTGGTAATAGATAAGGCTCTAATTCTATTTTATATTTTCAGTTACCTATGTTGATGCAACATCATTTATGAATGATGTATTTCTCCACCAACCTGATTTGAAATACCAAAGTAACTGCCTTCGAAATTCTTAACTATTGTAAACTCAAGTCAGTTTCTCCAGTTTATTGTTCTGTCCCTCTCTTTGTCTCTCTTGCTGCCAATACCATATTGTCTTGAACTTTTTAGTTTTATCATAATTATAATTCATGATAGTCATATTTTTATTACTTTTAATTTATTTATTGGAGAGAATGAGTGAGTGAGCAGGAGGAGGGGCAGAGGGAGAGGGAGAGAGAATCCTAAGCAGACTCCACACCAAGCATAGAGCCTGACATGGGGCCCAATCCCATGACCCTGAGAACACAGCCCGAGCAAAAGCCAAGAGTTGGATGCTTAGTGCCTTAGGCTAGGTGCACCCATTATAGGGACAATATTTTTAAAAATCAGCTTTCCTGAGGTCTAGTTTACATACATTATAACGTGTATCATTTACAACCTAAAAATCCACATAGCAACCCCAAAATTAATATACAGAAATGCCTCTCTTCAGGTAGTCCCCCACCCTGGCCTCCCAGCCCCAAGGAACCAAGTGATTTATCTGCATTTTGATGTCATAGATTAATTTTGTCTGTTCTAGAACGAACGGAATCTCACAATCTGTACTTTTGTAAATGTGGCTTCTTTTACTCAATATTTCCTTTTTAAGACTCATCCATGCATTGGCATTCTGTTTGTGCCTTTCTACTGAGGAGCAGGACATCACTGTATGGTATAACAAGATTGGTTTATCCACTCATCAGTGTACAGACCGTCCAGGTGCTTCCATCATCCATCAATAAAGCTGCTATGAATAGTAATGTACAAGACTTTGTGTGGGCATAGTTTTTGTTTCTTTTAGGTTAATACCTAGGATTTGAATAGCTTGGTCGTATGAGAAGTGTATAAAAAACTGCCAAACTGGGGCACCTGGGCAGCTCAGTTGGTTAAGTGACTGCCTTCAGCTCAGGTCATGATCCTGGAGTCCCGGGATCGAGTCCCACATCGGGCTCCCTGCTCAGCAGGGAGTCTGCTTCTCCCTCTGACCTTCTCCCCTCTCATGCTCTCTCTCTCTCTCTCTCAAATAAATAAATAAAATTTAAAAAAACTTAAAAAAAAAAAACCCTGCCCAACTGATTCCAAAGGTTGCACCATTTTACATTTCCAGCAGCAAGGTGGAAAAGATCAAGTTGCTTTCCATTCTTGCCATCACTTGAAAATTTTGCCATTCTAGTGGGAATGTACTGGTATATCATTATGGTTGTAATTCGCCTTGATGACTAATGACGTTGAGCATATTTCCCTGTGCATACTGTCAATTTATATACCTTTTAAAGTCTTTGAATCTTTTGCCCATCTTTATTGTTTTAATTAAAGTACAACAAACTGCAGATATTCAAAGTATGTAATTTGACCAGTTTCCACATATGGACACACTTGGGAAACCAGGTGTACACAATCAGAACAGCAAATATTTCTATCAGTCCCCAAAACTTCCTCATGCCCTTTTGTAATCTGTCTCTCCCTTCCAGGCAACCACTGACCTGTTCTCTGTCATAGCAGTATTCTATATGTTCTACAATTTTACATAACTGGAATCATACGCTATATATTTTGTCTTCTTTTGCACAGCATAATACTTGTGAGATTCCTTTATGTTTTTCATGTACCAATAGTTTGCTCCTTTTTTATTAGTGAGTGCTGTTTCATTGTATGGATATACCATGATCATTAGTCCACTATATGTAGTGGGTCATTTTTTTCTAGCTGTTTTGGTATTTTTCTTTATCTTTCATTTTCTGCCATTTATAATGTGTCGAGCCATGGTTTCCAATGACCTTATCCTTTTGGGGGTTTGGAGAGCCTTCAGGTTCTGTCAATTTATGTCTTTCACCAAATCTTGGGAGACTTTATTTCATCAAATACTTTTCTGCAGCTGATTTTTCCTCTCCTTCTGTACTCCAGTGACACCTCTGAGGGGAAACCTAGCCCCTGTTTCTGGGTTTCCACCCTGAGGGGCATGGACTCACCTGGGGACTAGTCCACAGAATTATTTGGACAGGGTGGGGGGCTGGGTGTAGGAACCAAGCTGCAACAGCAGTGGGAGTTCTTGGTGACTCTTGTAAGCTGGGAGTTCTTTCTGCCCCTTCTTGTGCTCCTTTCTGTGGTTCTTGTGCCTTCCCCATGTTTGTGACCCTGAGCAACCATCTGTCCCTCTCCAAGCCACAGCTGCTCACCTAAAGTCACACGGTAGAGTGGACAGGGGATCCTTGGGCTCTCTCCTCCCTGCAGTGGCCCCAGGACCTCCCATGGTGGGGTCAGATCTCCATCTGCCTCCCCTTCCTGACTCGCCTGTGCCCAGTCCCCCAGGACTGCCTCCTTCCTGTTCCATGTCACCTCCAAGACACCTTCTCCACAGAATTAAAAAAGAAAAAAATTTAACTTAACAAATTTTTTAAAAAATGTAAATATCTTTCCCACAGGTTCCTGGAGCTCTTCTCATTTTTTTCTGATTTTCTTTCCTCTCTGTTCTTCAGAGTATGTAATTTCCATTGATCTATCTTAAAGTTTTTAGGGTTTTTCCCCCTCTCATCATCACCAAGCTGCTATTGAAATCAGTAGATTTTTAAATTTCCGATTTTGTATTTTTCAGTCTTAACATTTCCATCTGGCTCTTTTTTATAGGTTATGTTTCTGTTGAAAACTTCTATTCTTTTATTCATTCCAAATGTGTTTTTCTTGACCTATAGAACATGGTTATAATAGCTTCTTTGAAGTCTTTGTTTGATAATTCCAACGCATGGGCTACCTTACGATTGGCATTCATTGTCTTTTCCCTGGAGAACTGGCCGCATTTTCCTGGTTCTTTATATCGTGGGTAATTTTGATTTGTCCCGGACATTGTGAATGTTATGTTGTGTAGACTTTGGTTCTTGTATATAATCCTCCCAAGAAATCTATATTTTTGTTTTAGCAGCCAAACAACTGGGTTAATTAGGTTCCAGCTCCATGCTCTGCCTTGCCTTCCATATGTAGTGATCCAAACCTAAGTTCAGTTCTCTAAGCCTATGCTGGACTGGCTTGGTTCTGTCCTTGAGCATGCATTATTTAGTGATTAAGCAGAAAAGATGTGTGCACATGGTTTAAACATCAGCTTGGTTTTCTTTTTTTCCCCCCTTTTTAAAAAAGATTTTATTTATTTATTTGTCAGATAGAGCATAAGCGGGGAAATGGCAGGCAGAGGGAGAAGCAGACTCCCTCCTGAGCAGGGAGCCCGATTCGAGACTCAGCCGCAGGACCCTGGGATCATGATCTGAGCCGAAGACACACGCTTAACCAACTGAGCCACCCAGGCATCCCATCAGTTTGGTTTTCAACGCCTTGCTGTGCTGGTTTGGGTCTGTCTCACTTAACACATAGCTCAGAGGTTTGGCTGAGATTGGTGAGTACTACATTACAGAATTAAGGCCCCACTTTCCTGGTTCTCTCTCCTCCTGGATTCCTCCCACACTCTTTGTCCTCCCCGGCCCCCCATTCGGCTACGGCTGCCTTGCTGCTGTGCAAGTGGAACTTGCCCCTCTGGGCAAAGCTGAGAGACTGCAAGAAACCGAGATAGCCAAAGAGAAAGAAAATGGGCCTGGGAAAATTGCCCCCTATATGGATAACTTGTCTAAGTGTGTTGTCTCCACAATCTGTTCCTATTTAATTTTTAGAGTTCTCTGGTACTTGATTTTTGTGTTTGGCTCAAGGTTTTTAGTTCTAATCAGTGGGAGGAGTAGACTAAGGGAGCTTATGCTACCATGTTAGCACTGAAACCTCCTTTCCCCTATTTTTAGTAAGGTTTTTTGGTCTTCTTACTGCTATACTGTATGAGCTCTTTATATCTACTTTATATCTTTATATCTACTGGATACAGCTCCTTTGTCAGACATATCTATTGTAAATAGTTTCTACCAAGCTGTGCCTTCACTTTACATCATCAACAATGTCCTTCTAGGAAATTTTTTTCATTCTGAGGAAATCCAATTTGTTTTTCATTTGTGCTTTTGGTATCCTAAGAAACATGTGCCTACCCTGTGATTTCTTTCTGTGTTTTCTTCTAGATGTTATATAGCTTTAGCTTTAATACTTGTTTCCTTTGATTCTTTTGGAGTTAACTGATGTGATTTCAGATGGTAATTAAGATCTATCTTTCCATTTGGATATCTACTATGTCAGTTATCATTGGTTGAAAAAATCTTTCCCTGTTTCTTATTGAAATATCTTGGTACTGTTGTCAAAATTCAGTACTATATAGTAGCACCTGGGTGGCTCAGTCGGTTAAGCCTCCAACTCTTGGTTTTGGCTCAGGTGATGATCTCAGGATTATAATATCAAGCCCCACATGGGGCTCTGCACTGGGCATGGAGCCTGCTTGAGATTCTCTCTCTCTCTCTCTCTCTCTCTCTCTCTCTCCATCTGTCCCTCCCCCACTCGATCTTACACTCTTTCTCAAATAAATAAAAAATCTTAAAAAAAAAAGTCAGTACTATATACATGGGTCCATATATACCAGACTGTCTGCTCTGTCCCATCAACTGATAAAACGATGGGGGTGAAGAGGGTTTGATTACGATGATCAGAGTTTCTCAATCTTGGCACTATTGACATTTTAAGCTAGATTACTTTTTGTTGTGGGAGCTGTCCTGTGCCCGTCATGATGTTAAATAACACCCCTTGCCTCTACCCATTAGACTCCAGTAGAAACCTCTCCTCCCAAGTTGTGGCCAACCAAAACTGTCTTCAGATATTGCCAAATGTCCCTTGGGGTTTAGCCACTCTCAGCTGAGAATTGCTGCTGCAAATTTACCATATGCCTTGAAATCAGCTAGGGTCATTGGCCAGTTTTGCCCGCCCCTTCCTTCCTTCCTTTCTTTCTTTCTCTTTCTTTCTTTCTTTCTTTCTTTCTTTCTTTCTTTCTTTCTTTTTTCTTTCTTTCTTTCTTTCTTTCTTTCTTTCTTTCTTTCTTTCTTTCTTTCTTTCTTTCTTTCTTTCTCTTCTTTCTTTCTTTTTCTCCTTCCTTCCTTCCTTCCTAGATTTTATTTGTTTTCTTGAGAGAGAGCAGGACCAAGAGGAGGGGCAGGGGAAGAAGGAGAAGAAGATTCCCACTGTGCAGGAAGACTAATGAGGGGCTCTATCCTAGGACCCTAGGATCATGACCTGAGCCAAAGGCGGACGCTTAACTGACTGAGCCACCCAAGGGCTCCGGTTTTGTCCTTTTTCAAAATACACTTTAACATTTAAAAAATAAAAATATTTTTAAAACCCTATTGTCCACATTTTTATAGAAATGTATATTAAATCCATCTCTATATTTCAAGTTTTTTGCATGTTTTTTTAAAGTAAGTAAAATCTACCCCTTTGGATGTACAGATCTATGAATTTTAACCAATGCATCCCAGCAAGTAACCACAATCTTAATCAAGGTAGAGAACACTTCAGTTATCTCCCCAAGTTCCTCCTTGCCCCAGTGGTGTGCTGGTAAACCAGCTCTCAAAACAAACAACACAACAAAGCCTTGACTGTTTGCTAATTTCCCTGGTGTAAATACTCCTGCCCTGGCCAGTTTCAAACTGCTGACATGGTAGCACTTAAATGTGCTGCAGGGAAGAGATGCCCAGACTGGGCTCGTGAGCTGTGACAAGCTGCCTCTAGGGAGGCATGCACTGTGCCCCCTGATTGAAAACCCTTCCCACCCCCATAACCACCAGTCTATACCTGAGGTTTTGCCTTTCTCCAAAACTCTCCTAAGAATCATACGCAAGTTCTAGTTACTCATCCTCCTTGAACATGGACCTCTGCCTTCTTGACTCCCAAAGGCCATGGTGCTCTGCACAAGCATCCCTTCCCTGCTGTGTTCTAAATCCTGCAGAAAGCTGGGGGCTTTTAGGGCTCACTTCCCTGTTCCCTTTCCCTCCAAGACCCCTGTCCTGCATGCACTTCCTGTTTTCCACTGTCTTAAAATAGTGGCTTCCTATTTTATGTAGTTTTCTAGTTGTTCACAGCAGGAGAACAAATCTAGTATGAGCTATATTCACACATCTCTATAACCAGTTTTTAATAACAGTTTTTATTTCAGTAGTTACTCTACTCCAGGAACTGTGCGAATCAGTTGTCATTGATTATGTCCTCTTAATAATCCTATCAGGGATGTACCATTATTACCCTCATGTGAAGATAAGGAAATGAGATTTAAAGAGGGTAATCAAAGGCCAGTAGTAAACAGCAGAGCTGGAATTCTAATTTAGGCAGCTTGGCTCTGAGGCTGAAGTATTTAATCACTTTGTCATTGAAAATGATTTTAGGTGACACAGGTAAACAGTTTTTATTTTAACAGCAAATATATTTAATTTGCAATATATTAGAAAAAATAATATTGTGACACCAAAGTCATGATTTTTCAGATATTTCCGCCTAGGACAAGAGTAGATTCCCCCCCCCCCCAACAAAACGCCGAGTCTACTACTGACATATTGATTACAAGCTGTCATCAGACACAGCAATGTGAGAAGACCTACACTCCAGGCCGTGTCCTAGACACTTCACCCCTCTGGTCTGGTCCCTGCGTCTGCGTGCATCTAGAGATGGGGATGACGCTAACTCGTTTTATATCAGAGGAATCACATGTTGCAATGTGCTTTCTTCATGCCATAGTGTGTGCTGGACTTAGTCCTTGCCCTTTAATACAGTTCAAAGCCAGCCCCTCAGGCCCTTCTGTGGGGTTGACACTCCTCTTTACCTGCAAGAAGTTTCCAGTGACATTTAAAGAACCACCTCTTCACGGCTGCTGTGCAAGACCAGGGCCCCAGGGTTTCAAAAACCTTCGGTGGCTCCCTCTTGCCCAGGAAAGCAAATCCAGACTGCAAATTCCAGCGCCCCAGATCTTTAACAACCCAGCTGCCTCTCTACTATGTGAAGCAAGCTTCCCCTCGGGAACCCCAGATTTGCTAAACCCCTAACAGCCCTGGTGTATCCCCCTACTGTGCTCTCTCTCTCTTCCTCCAAGACACGGTCCAGGTGGCCATAGATGCTCTCTTCACTTCTAGGCTGCCCTAACTCCGCACCCCAGTCTGGGGTTCTTAGACACTGAAAGTGACCTTCTTCCAGTTCTGGAGGATGGAAGTCTGAGATGAAGGTGCTGACAGGGCTGGTTTCTTCCGAGGCCTCTTGTTGGCCTGTACAAAGATGACGGTCTTCTCCCTGGTCTGCACATGTTCTTCCCTGTGTGTGTGTGTGTATGTGTGTGTGTCTTCAACTCTTCTTCTGAGAAGCACACCAGTCGTATTAGGATAAGGCTCATCCTAATGACTTCATTTTACCTTAATTACCTCTTTAAGGAAAACTGATTAACATTTAGAGGTATTTGGGTGAGGGCTTCAACACATGGATTTTAGAAGTCACAACAGACAAAGACATAAAGTCTTCTGAGGTTGACTTTAGATATTCCAGGTCCTCTTCTCCATCCTCAGACCTATTCTTTTGCTTCCTCTCAGCCAAGGGTTGGAGGAGTTTTCATTTTGCTTTGCTTTATGTGTTTCTTTGGGATATGAGGTGCTCAGACCTCTTCTGTGTACATCCCTCCGGCTGGGGTACAGACAGAAAGGACACGATCTCCCGGGGATAGGAAGCAGGCCTCCCACTTCGCCAGCACTGAGGGCTGCCCTGGTGTTCCGCTGCTTCCCAGTAGGGAGTTTGCCTCGTGCCCTCTGGGTGTGTCCAGACATCGGCTTTTACATCTCAGCTCTGCCGCTTAGCAGTATTACTTTAAGGAAGAAAACCCAGGTCTCCCAATTCCTCAGTTGTACACTGGGGACAGTAACAGCCTAAGCTCCTTATGAGGATTAATTTAGGGAGTAGGGTTAAGAAGAAGTACCTGACATAGAGTAACCCGCACCCAAATGACAGTGGTCGTTATTGTCACCTCTCCTGTGAGTCCCCAAAGCTCTTGCCCAAACCTTCCAGTTTACAAGATCCAGACAGGGACATTAAGACCGACTTATCTGATGTGGTTGCCAATAATCTGGGGATGTGGGAGAGGAAACTAAAATTTCAAACATATATACATAGCTGAAGACATTTTATTATATATAAAAATACCTATGTCTCACACTATATCTTGTACTTAGTTTTTCCTGTGGTTTGTGTTAAAATGCTAGTTATAAAAATCAGCTATTACAGAGACATTTTGTGACTTTAACAAAATTTTAGATAAAGTGTACTCACAATTAGTTTTAAATGAGGAAGAAAAATATCACAAACCCTAGAGTTCCCTAAAGACTCTCACATGTAACTTTAATCTGGGAAAATAGGCACTTTCCTAGTTATTCCACAAGGGGGAAGACTGATTCCATTTCTTCTGAAAGGTACCCACTGGGTCATCATTAAAGATCATTTAAAACTGGTATTTCTGGGTGTGTGTGTGAGTATGTGTGAGTGTGTGTGTGTGTGTGTATGAGAGAGAGAGAGAGAGACTATTTCTCTCAAAGAAATGAAATTTCCCTATGCAAGGAAGATGCCATTCTTTTTTACTCTGACAACTTACAGATGGCCGCTGGTTTGAAAACACATTTCAAAATCACTTACACAATCTCCCTACAGTCAATCATGGAGGATTCTAACAAATGCTACATCCAGAACATAAGAACACTGTGGTTATTCCACTAGAAAGTCAAGCAAATTATTTAAATTCACAGGGATGGAAAAAAAATCATCTTTTTTCAACATCAAACAGAAAACATTCTCTCTTTGAAAATGTAAATCCCTTAAATGTATTCAAGAATTTTAATAATCATCCCAGAAGACTATCCTATTACTCTTTGAAGCCCTTAAAGAATTTTTCTTAAAATAGTCACACACTACTGGCGGGGGGGCGGAGTGGGGGGGTAGGGAGAGGCTTTTAAGTGACAACGGAGGTGGAAGGGCCCCATGAGTTCCCATGTACCTTTTTCCAGAAAGGAAGAACAGCCTTCAGAGAATCACTAGGTAAATGTTGGGGGTGGGGGGTGGATCTAAGAGTAAGGCACAGGATCTACTTCCCATCTGTTTTACATCTGGGGTTAGAAATAGGACTTGGAGCTCTGAACTTCAGGGAGAGCCTCAAAGACAGTTAAAAACAGAGCTGAGGAGATCGTGGATCCCCCATTTGCAGTTTTGGTACAGGTGGGGGTGAGGGCATTCCAAGCTAGGGCGGTTTGATGCCCAATTTTTTTGTGAGCTAATAACCAAACATGAGCTTCAGTTCAAGAAACTGGAACTCCATCTGTGAAGAGAAAAATGGAGGAATCAAGAAGATACCAGCTATTTGACTCACAGAAGTTTTCTCTAAGGAAATAACTGAAAATATTTACAGACATGTGGCTTTAAGATATTTATCACAGTGTTGTTTCTAACAAAGAAAAGTAAATAAAAAAAATATTTTAAGGGAAAACCTAAATATCCAACAATGGAGGATTGGTCAGATAAATGATACTGTATCCACACAAGTAAATATTATGAAACAATTAAAAAGTATAACATAGAAATGCATTTGTTGCCATGGAAAAAGAGTCTTAATATACTAAGTAAAAGACAGCTGGTTATGAAACAGTCTCTACAGGATATATATATTGTGGTAGATTTGCAGATGTTCTCAGTTCTCTATTTGTTAATTATTAATTTTGCCCTATTAAAAATACTATATAAAATACACTGTAGATGCTATAGAAAAGTTACATAAAAAAGACAGAACCCCAAATTCCTATCAAAACCCCAGCAAGATAATTTGCAGATACATGTGAAGAATATCCTAAAATGTATATGGAAAGACAAAAGATCTAGAATAGCTAGAATAATTTTTGAAAAAGAATAAAACGGAAAGATTCATTCTACCTGGTTTCAAGACTTAGTGGGTACCTATAGTTATCAAGATTGTGTGGTATCACAGGAGATGCATCCAGATACCCAGAAAAAGACTCCCACAAATGTGCCGGACTTTTCACAAAAGTTTAAAAGCAGGGGTGCCTGGGTGGCTTAGTCTGACTCTTGATTTCAGCTCAGGTCATGATCTTGGGGTTGTGGGTCAAGCCCTGCATCTGGCTCCTGCAGGATGTAGAGCCTGTTTAGGATTCTCTGTCTCTCCCTCTCCCTCTGCCCTTTGCCCCCAGTTCCCTGCCTTTAAAAAAAAAAAAAAAAAAAAAAAAAAAAAGATCCTCAACCTAAGTCTCACGTCTTTTATGAAAATTGGCTCAGGATGGATCACAAATGTAAACATAAAATGTAAAACTATAAAGCTTTTAGAAAAAAAATAAAGGAGAAAATCTTCAGGGCCAGGAAAGATTTCTCAGATCTAAGATTTAAAGCAAGATCCATAAAAGGAAAAACCGGCAAACTGGGCTTCATTAAAAATAAAAACTTTTGCTCTGAAAAACACCCTGTGAGGGGATGAAACACATACAGGACAGAGGACTAGTATCCAGACCACGTAAATAACTTGCAAAACCAAAGAGTAAAAAAACCCAGAGAGTCCAACCAGAACACAGACAAAAAACAAAAGCCATTTCACAAAATGGTATCTATGGACGACCAATAAGCACATGAAAAGATGTATGTTATGAGCCATTACAGAAATGTAACTTCAATCACAATGAGATATCACTATGCATCTGTCAGAATAGCTAAAATAAAAAACAGTGACAACACTAAATGCTGGGGAAGATACAAGGAAACTGGATCACCCATAACAGTGCTAGTGAGACTGTAACATAGGATATTCCTTCCTGAAAACAGTTTTCTGAAAAACTAAACATGCAATGACCACAGAAGCCAGCAATAGCACTCCTGGGCATGTATCCCAAAGAAACAAAGACTTATGTCCACACCAAAGTCTACACATGAGTGGAAACAGCAGTTCCATTCACAGCCGCCCCAAACAACATGGATATCCCTCCGTTGGTGAAAGGTTAGGCTGCGGTACATCCACACCTCAGAACAGTCCTCAGCAGGAGAAAGGGAAGAACCACTGACACACACAGCAATCTGGATGACATTCCAGGGAATTATGCTCAAAGGTTACATTTTATAATTGCATTCTGTAATTCTGTGGTTCCTTCTCTAGAAATTTTTCAAAATGACAAAATTACAGAAATGGAGAACAGTTTAGCAGTTGCAAATGGTTAAAGAGGGGTAGAGGCAAGAGGGACTGGGTATGACTATAAAGGGGAAACATGGGGGATCCTTTATGGTGTTGGAAATGTCTGTATTTCCAGGATCAATATCCTGGTTGTGATCTCGTACCATAGTTTTGTAAGATGTCACCACTGGAAGAAGCTGAGTAAAGGATATGCAGGGTCTCTCTGTGTTATTTCTTACACCTCTGTGAAACTACAATGATCCCCCAAATTAAAAGTTTCATTAGAATAAAAAGGACAGAGATGAGACGCTCCCCAAAAAATGGGCAGACATGGGCCTGGGTGCTGTGCTACTTGGGGCTGCACCAAAGGCCTTGTATTCAACAGGGAGCTCAAATCACTCAGCACCCAAGTGACACCAGGATGGCAAGAATGACGGTCATGGTGGGGGATTCCCCAACAGAGGGGCTAGGATGGTAGGGTCTCTTTCCAGTCAGCCCTGGGCCACTGGGCAGGGCCAGACTCCAGCAGCAGACCTCAGTGCAATGCACATGTGGATTAACCCAGCCCAAAGGCAGGATGAAACAGTGACACTGTCTCTTCCCAGGTGAGATCTGGAGTCGGTATCCATCAGCAAGCAGAAAATGAGTAGGGATGGCTTGTTCAGGGCTGTCCCTCCCAGAGCTAATGCCCTGTTTAGCTCAGTGCCCGTAACAACGTTAGAGCAGCTTTCTCCAATTAAATAACCACAGGCAGGGGCTTTTGTTTTGCCTTTTTTTTTTTCCTCTTTTCTCTTTGGCAAACCCTAGCACTTTGCTTAGTAACAAAAGGTAAACATAACATGATTTATTACTTTACGAAGTCCAAGAAATGCCATGTTAATCGCCTCTAATGAGGACGTAGCTATCAGATGTAAACAAGCCATCAGACTGAGGGTACTGAGAGATTGGAGGGAGTGTTGGTCTAGAAGGGCTACTGTCTACATGAGAGTCCCAGCCACGCACCACTCCCTGCAGCATGCAAACACAGGCATTGATGAGGGAAACAGTAATGACTTACAGAGACAAAGGAAGAATCCAGTCCAAGTAGATGTTCTGTCTTGAGGCAGGCCAACAATCCCAGTGGGTTGGCTCTCTCTTTGCTCTAAACAGCACCAATGCTGAACCTCAATAGAACTCTTGCCATCAGTCTTCTTTCTCTTCCTACAACTCGCTCAACTGCCCACCTCTGGGCCCCAGCACTTGCTGTTTGCCCTGCCTGAGGGCTCTGCCCCCAGATCCGGGAAGATCTGGATCTCAACACACGTGCCTCTTCCTGGGAAGAGCCCTCCCTCCCTGACAACTTCCTGCAAGCTGGCTTCCTGCCTCCACTTCCACCCACAGTCCCTAGCATATCTCCCCACTTGCGTCCGTCATAGCATTTACCTTCAGGAAGTGTCTTGTTTATTGGTTGGTGTATTATCCCCACTAAAGTGGGAGCCCCACAAAGATTAAGAAGCTCATCTGCCTTCTTCCCACTACCTGACACAGAAAGTTTGGGAAAATACCCATTGAAAGAATCTGTAAAACTACCTCCTTTCCTGTGGCAGCTTTAATTCTGGGTTAATTCTGCTCAGAAAAGGTTGAAGTCCCAATAAAGCCCCTTTCAAGGGGTGTTGCCACCCAGAGGAGACTCAAAAGAGCAAAGAGCCTCTCCCTTTGTAGAAATCCCTTTGGTAGGCGTTTCTGTGGTAAGTCTTGACAAGTTGAGTCAGCAGGCTAAGGCCGGGCTCTTAGACTTCTAAGTCTGTTCCGTTTGCCGTCCATCTCTGCCCACCACTCTGGGCTTGGTCACTGTCTCCTCTCTGGTCATCTCCCCTGCCCTGTGCTATCTATGGGACAGCACCAGCGTTTTCTAACAACAGAAGACTGCTGTCAGTCAGTCACCTGCTTACAAGTCCGAAGACCCCAGATGCAAGCCCTGTTCTGCCAATAACTCTCCCCGTGACCTTTGGGAAGGTCTGGTCCCATTCCTGGAATCTCTGGAAAGGACCCATGACCTCTCAGCTTCCATTTTAGCCAGGAACGCGCCATTCTGCCCAGGATTCTTGTGGGGTTGGAGGAGGCCTCCTCTCTCCCCTGGAGAGAAAGATCCATTGTGGTAAATGCTAGGTACCGAATATTTACATCCCCCAACTCCTGTGCTGAAACCTAATCCCCAAGGTGATGGTCCTAGGAAGTGGAGCCTTTGGGAGGTGAACAGATCATGTGAATGGAACCCTCAAGAATGGGATTAGTGTCCTTCTATGAGGAGCCGATGGTATAAAGGCCCCCCAACCTGGAGGCAGGCTGCCTCTGACCCTGGAGAGATATTAGAGTTCTGAAAGCTACTTCAGCATCCGAGGCCTAAGTTTCCCCATCTGTAACTGAGGACAGCGACAGCAAGAGCACTTGATGGGATGGAATAAAACCATGACGTGAGACTACAGTGCCTGGCAGGGAGTAAGCACTCAATAAATGGCAGCCCTGAGTAAGATGGAGAGGATGACGATGATGGAGAAGTTGAAGAGAGAGACAAATTCACACTGAAGAAAAGCAGTGACAGGAATGATCTCTGGTTGTACTGTTGAGAGACAAAAGTATGTGTGCAAGGAGTCTGGGCCTGAGTCTCCTTCAAAAATGAAAGCATTTATTTACACATGAAGCAAGGATAAGAATTCGCATCCTGAAGCACTCATGCGCCTGCCCCAAGGAAGCATTTTCCTGCCGGAAACTTCTAGAGTCAATAACACTGAGAGATTGCACAAATGACCCCCATGCTTGTTTCCCAGCTAATGTGACGTGATGGCCATTCAGGGGGATGGTCAGTAAATTCCAGAAGGCACAACTGAGTGAGTGATTAAAAACGTACCTATAAAGATTGCGGTAATGGGAGGCAAGACTTAGGAAATAAGGGGAAAAACAGAATACAGGATTGTGTTGCAATTACAGCTGCTTAGAAACATGTCTGCGTACAGGCAGGATAGAGAAACAAAGATGAATAACAGTTGATTCGCCTGAGTGACAGGACTGGGAGTGATTAAAGCAACATTTCTGTTCTGGTGGTTACACTGTGGTCTCTGTCGTTTTTTAAGTAAAAGGAGTAAGTGAGGAATTGCATGGGACTGTATGTATGTGGGGGCCCCTGGCTCTGATGCCCCCCCTTCATTCATTCTCCCTCCCTGATACTCAGTCTCTCCCACTTGCTACCATTCAAAATGGCTCTGGCCAATAGGGCCTGTTGAAGAGGGATTTTTGCAGATTTACAGTAGCTCAAAGAATAACAAATTGATTAGCCAATGAGAACATTGTTGGGCTTTGTTATCAAGGTTTGCAGCACAATGGGCAGTTCAAAGAGTTTAAGGGTAGGGGGAGCAAGACATGAAAACATATATTTGCCAGGAGCCTTGTGAAGGAGGGAAAGCCTCAAGCCCTCAGGTGGAGCCCAAGGGGCCCAGCTAGGACACCTAGCCAGGCAGGACCTCTCTGAAGAGGAGCACAAGTCTTGTAGTGATCAAAGCAGTCACTTGGGGATCTGTGCTCTGGTCCCCGGAGGCAGCCGGTGGGGGGGGTGGGGGAGATGCCTGTAAATAATCACTCCTTTTGGAAACAATAGCAATGACCCCCATCATTATCCTGATGGTTAGAGGACAATGTCCTGGAATGCCAGCCCTGTTCTCCCTTCTTCCCATCTGGGGCCCAGCCAGGCTGGGATGGGGTAAGTCTTTCCCCTCCTTTGGCCTCTCCCAGGCAAAGTCCATAAACAGTAAAGCTGCATCTCTCCAGGTGAGGCAGCTGAGTCTTCAAAGAAACAAATAACTTGCTCCAGGTCAAAGCCATGCATCCCTGTAAGTGACAGGATATGATTCAAATCTGCATCCTATTCCTGCCTGTTTCCCATAATGAAAAAACATGGAGGGGCAGCCAAGTGCCTGGAAAGAGGAAGGAAAGAGAAACTGCAGGCAAAATTCCCTCTGCACTCACACACCCACGCCAGGTTCCTCAGACAGCAGGCTGACACGGTCAGACTGCCTGGAAGGTACCAGCTGTGGCCAGCAGCATGAGAAGCTTGGGGACAGGAACCACAGAACTGTGGTGGCTGGACCAGGAGACAGAGCCAGATGGCCTGACCCAGTGCTCTTTCCATGGAGGGCAAACACAAAGGAGCAATGTTAGGGACGCAGAAGACAGACGAGAACAATGAACTCTGGATCCCTGACTGTTCAACCCGCGGTTTGCACAGACTCAGAAGATACTTGACTATAAACTTCGCCTCCACCCCAGGACTTCTGCAATCATTGACAGCAAAGGCAAAACCACAAGGCACCATTTCCCAGAAGCACGGGGTCCAGAGCCCTGTGGACAGAAACCTGCTCTGGGATGCTTTGGAGCCAGCTTGCAAGAAGGCCCACGTACCTGGGCTGAATGCCCTCTCTGCTGCTCTCGGCTGGTTTCCAGCAACACGCTGTCACCACAGCAAGTCTAATAATCGAAGAGCGATGCCAGGGTAGCATAACCGCATCTTCCTTGGGCTGCAGCCCGAGGAATGTTCCCAGGGCTTTGGCGTCATCCCTGTCAGTGAGCGAGGCTGTCAGTGGCCTGCGGTGGACACACAGTTCTTCTTGGCGTCCTTCTCTCCCTTTCCCTGACCCACTTCCTGTAAGAATGCCTCTTCCGCCTGCAGGAACTGATTTTCTCCCTCTCGCCTCCTACACTTGGTTCTGGAGAGCAGAAATTTGCTCAGACCATCCAGCTGGGGAACCTTGCAACCCACTTCAGCTGCGGAATCCTTCCCACGAGCAACTTTGGGTGGCCCCCAACCTGCAATACTGGTGAAAATGGGGATGGCAGCGCAGAGCCCACTAACCAGGCTCCCCTCTGCACCCGGCCCCTCAGAACACCCCTCTCTGAGCAGTCTTCACGTGCATATGCCCAAGAATTCGAGGATAATGCTGCAGGTCAGGATCAGAGGGAGGGCCTGAACCCAGACTTCTTGACACCAGCCAGAGGCTTCCACCACATCCATCCCCCAAAGTAATCTTCCTTCCCCATACCACCCTGCTTCACTTCCCATGTTGGCTGGTGAGAGCCCAGCAGTTTTTAGGCCTGGGATGTTTTTCTCCTTTTCCACCTGGCATTTCTGCACAGTGGATTGTGGGAGACAATCGGGAGAGCAGGATCTGCCAGGATTGTGCAGGGGCTATGCTGAACAGAGGCTTCTGGAACCATTCTGAGGAACCTGCTGTCATTTCATACCAGCAACAGCAAATACTGGACTCACAAGGACCACTGATTTCCGTGAAAAGCCACCATACTCTTCCGTCAACGTTCTCAGCCATGCAAGTCTCCCGGGTCATGCAATTGAGGGGTCGTGCAGTTCAGGAGAAGCATACAGAAGTGAGTGTCGGGGGCCCGAGTCTGCTGCCAGCTTTGGTTGTCTCTGGACATGTCACCCTCTCTGGCATCTGAGCACCCAACTCTAGAGGGGATCATAATGCCCACCTCCCTTGCCTCACTGAGGTACACACTGGTGTGTGCAAGTCCCTGCAGAGTGTGACACGTGAATAGAAGGCAGTCATCTTGTGTGCAGCTCAGCTCAGGAGTCAGATAGCACTGGGCTGGAGTGTGATCATGGCCAGCTGTGGGGACTCGGGCAAGTGCCCTCATCTCAGTGGGACTGGTGTGTAGCGGGAGACCAGAGGGCCACGTTGAGGCCAGGGGGAGCTGTGTAACCTCTGTGTGAGTCCTGTCAGTCATGAGTCGCTCAGCACAGGGCCTGGCTTTCATCACCCAATCTGCATCTCCATCTCACAAAGGCCAGGCCCAGCCAGCACTTCCAGACCAACAGAGAATTTCAGGCTTGCTTTAAAAGCCTGCCTGCCAGGTACTGGCAACAGAATGGTGAACAAGGGATGTAGAGCCTTTCCCTGGGCCCAGGCAGCTGCCCACCTCAGCCTGCTGGCACCAAAGAAATGGGGTCCATCTGTAAGGCCCCAGGAATGGGTCTGGGTCATGTGACACAACTCTAGGTCAGGGAGGGTCCCAGGGGGAAGTGCCCCCACCCCATATGAAGGAGCTCAGCTGCTGAAATGAGAACCCACAGAGCCTCTTCTCAGATTCTCCTCAGTGAGAGAGCTGATGCCCTCAGCCTTTGGCCAGGCCCAGCGGTGGAAGCCACAGTGCTCTCTCCCTTCTTCCTCCCCAGTACTACCTCCCCACCCCTCCCACATCCCCTGCCACATTCCTGAGCAGGTCTAAGCATTGCCCTCACAGAAGCTTCTTCATGTTCTCAGATCCCTCTTCATGTAGCAGCCTGAGCACCTTCCCTTCCAGCCCTGCTGCTCCTTTGAAGGGGCATCCCCAGGGGGAATGTGGGGCACATTCTCTCCTATCCCCCACTGACTCTCCCCACCCTTTCCCTTGGGGCTCCACAGGGAGGGATGGAAGCCAGGTTTCCATTCTTCCTGCCTTTCCTGCATGCCTGCTCTCCACACCCCCTGCCCCCCTGCCCACCCCCTAGGACACTGGGACACGCCTATACTTGCTGCCTCTGGTACACAGTGGGCTCATTTACCTGTCTTTTAAGTCAATTTGACTGAATTTGACAAAGAGACAACAGGACCTAAGAAAATCCCAAAGGGTGTAATAAATCCTAGATCTGCAAATGAAAACATAAGCTCTTTATTTTGTTTACTTTTCTATTTTCAAAGTTAGCTGTCTTTAATTTTTTTAAGTTAGCTATTTCTTAAAGGAAACGTCATATTTTGAGGTAATTGTAGATTCGCGTGCAGTTTGGAGGAATAGAGAGAGATGCTGTGTGCCCTTCACCCAGCTTCTTCCCTCAACAGCAACACTCTGTGAGACAATGGCCAGGATGCTAACCTTGATGTAATCCACGGAGCACGGTCAGACGTTCCTCATTGTACTTGTACCCAGGCGTGTGTTTAGTTCAAAGCAGTTTGGTCCCATGTGAGGATCTGTGTATCCACAACCACAGTTAATATACAGAAACATTCCAAAGCCACAGGATCCCTCTTGACGCCCTTTTATAACCACACCCATGTCCCTCCAGCCCCCTGTCTTTGGCATCTACTAAACTCTTCTCCACTTCTGACATGTTATTATTTCAAAATGTTACATAAATGGAATTATACAGTATGTAGCCTTTTGGGATCGGCTTTTGTCACGTGGCATACTGCTCTGGAAAGTCATTCAGGCTGTGTGTATATCAAGAGTTTGTTCCCTTTTTTGCAGAGTCCTATTCCAAGGCTACCCTGAGAAGGAGGCAGATAGTGAGCTCCCTGATACAAGGGTGGCATGAAGCCAGAGCCGGCTAGCCATTGCTCGGGGATATGGTCTAAAGCGAGTTTCCCAAGGAGAGTGATATACACCTCACAGGACAAAGCTTGGTTCTTGGGAGGCAACAAGTCTGAGCTGTTACAGTGGCTGTGCCCTTCAAGGGCCATAGTACATAAACAGATATGTGGTATTTCCATGGTACTGAAATGTCATAGGTGGAAAACATCTAAACAGACTGAGAGACCACACAGTTGAGGGTATCCTTTGCTGGCCGGAGCTTGGGCTGAATGGTCTCAAAGGCCATTCTTCCTAGTCCACAGCTTTTAACAACCCAAATCCCACATTCATAATTCAAGGTTTCAGACTCCCAAACTGCCCCTTATTAAACCTCTTACAGAGATAGAATCGGGGACTGTCTTTCTAGCCCAGTATCAGGAAACACTCATTGGACAAGGACAGGATTCCTCTCACAAATGCCTGGAAGCTCTTGAAGAAGAATCAAGGCCAATCAGCTACCACAAGTGAGGCTGAGGACGCAGATAGTCCTGAGGAAGTAGCTGACTCACGCACACAAACAAAAGTCAATGGGATCAGAGAACGGTCCCTCTGAGAAATTTTACCTCCCCTCTGCGGCAGCACAGGGGATTCTGGGGGACCCCAGGTCAGCAATAGGCTCACCTTCTTCAAACCCACTACTTCTTGCTGGCCCATGAAAAGGTGCTCATTAAAAACCCAGCTGTCTAAGCCCGTACACCAGCCATGGGTACAGTGGAAGGGCTGTGGGTCCGAGTGGCTCTCTTCCAGTTTTCTCAGGGATGTAGTTCGTCCTGCTTCTCTCCCTGCTGAAGATCCTTAAGGATGCCCCAGAGCTGGGGACCGGGTAAGATTGAGGCTCACATTTCCCTGCAGGGAGCATTCTTTTTCAAGATAGGTCCAAGGCACATGCACCCAAAAGCCTTGGAACGGACTCTTGCAAATCATGTATCGGGGTAACTGGCATAGTTATTAGGGCTAGGAAGCGAAGAGGAAATCTCAACAAGAATCACTTGTTCCAAATAAAAGGCAGGAAATACAAAGCAGGAGTCTCACAGCCCAGGGAAACAGGACGATACCACGGCAGGGGCACAAGAAAGGGTTTAGCCCTAGAAAGCCATGCATGCTCTGGTCAAGCTGGATCCTCCAGCTTTGTAATTCTGGGCCACAGCTTTAATGAGACCCAGCTTCCTAATTACAGGTACAAGTGGTTCCAAGAGAGAAGAGGCTGTTATCCAACTTGCAAGTTCTCTTTCAGGAGGCATTAGCACAGAATGGATGGATTAGTAATTTAAGAAATTTGTTTTTTCCTACAAGTGCACTTTTTATGCCAACACTCCTAGGTCCAAACCTCTCATCTACTCCCTGGGGCTTTGGAGAGAGTCCTGAGAGATTAAGTCACCTCTGGCCAGTTACAGCCTCCCACTATCCACCTGGGCAGCAGCCCACCCAGCAGCTAGGGTGTCTGTACCAGCTCATGAAGGGATGATGGCTCAGGCCATGCTGGGGTGACAGAGGAGCATTTGAAAGAGCTATCGAAGTTGATGGAGCCATCCCAACGCACATCCACCACCTCCCTGGACTCTCAGGAAGGGCTGTGCTACCCCAGCCAGTGTGGGGGCCCAAGGCCAAACTTGGGGAACTTGGACACAACCCTGACCCTGCTCTTCTCTGCCATAGTGACTCACATGGTTCACACAGAAAAGTGTCCCATCCGGGACTGGAAACTGCAGCCTGGAAGAGCAACCAGTGTAAAAGCTGACTGTGTGGGCTCATTCTAGTGGCCACCCCTCTACTACTTCTTTCAGATGTAGCTCAGGGGCTCAGCCCTCACCTCCCCTCTGCCCTCCTGAACGAGCCTCTGTGCAGTCTCCAGGCCTCTGGTCTCACCAGCCAGACCCCCGGGAAGCTACCTCATACCTTCCTGGATCACACATCAGACTTTAACTCCCCTGGCCAACAGGGTGAAGCTTACACTCCTTAGCCTGCCCCTCTCGGTATCATCGCTCCGTACCACACCAGGCCTGAGCTCAGAGCACCGTGTGGTTTGCAGGTCCCCTTTGCACCGATCCTCTCACTGCACTGTGCAGGGCCACAGGGATACCCCCCCACCCCCGCCGGCCCAACATCCTTCAAGCCACTTGCCTTCCCCTAGCTAATTAACCCAAGAGGTGGTTTAAAACAGTTCTTGCAATCATCAGTGTGTGACCTGGAGCAATCACATGGCCATTTTATGTTCCCTCTGCTTCGTCTGTAGAATAGGGATCCTAACAGGACCTTCCTATTGCCTAGTTTGGGGTGGGGAATCAAAGGACTGAATGCAGGTCAAGTGTTTAGAAGCGTGCTTGGTGCGGGGAGTGCTCACACAGCACCAGCCATCACGAGTGGTATGACCTCTGCCCAGACTTTTTGCAGCCAGGGCACCTAAGCCAAAGCATGCAGGAGAAGACAATACACCATCCCCATTGGGCTTGGCCTCCACTGCAAGCCAGAGGCGGTGGGCAGACTTGCAGTCTGCTGACAAGCTGAGCAATTGCAAAAAAGCACGAGGTGATGGGCCTCCAACTGTGGAAAATGGCAGTGAGAGACAACTGCCCTCCTGGCTCCTCCTTGGCCCAGGTACCCCTCTTGTAAAGCCCAAGACAGGGCCTGGATGAATCTGTGGAACAGCCAAGGCCTCATCTGCTTCCATCCTTTGCACTGTTCCCTAAGGGAGGCACGACGTGGTCTGGAGTTCAACACTCAGATCCCCTGTTCCCCTGATTACTTATTCTGCCACTGGTCTCACCACAGGGTCCTGTGAGCATCTCTGTGAACAAGTGCCTCTCTGCACTCAGGTAGATGGCCAGAACCCAGTATCCTTGGGGAAGGGGTTCCTAGGGAGATGACTGCAAGTTAACAAGCATCACAACCGGAAACTGTTCTCAATAAGCTTCATCAGCACTCCTGTCCTACCGTTCCTCCCTGCACGACCCACTCCCTCCCCGCGCCACTGGCTCCAGTCCTGGGGGAGGGGGGCGTGGTAAGCAGCAGGTGTTTCCATCCCCTGGAACAGTTCCCTGCAGGGTTTCCCACCACCAGCCACAGGGGCTCCAAGGGGAGCCCCCCCCGGGGGGGGGGGGCAGAGGGCTATGACAGTGTGCCAGGATGGAGACTTGGGTGGGCTGTGCAGGGTGCCCCCACCTGGAGGAGGTCATTCCACCCAGAACTTTGCTTTCGAACTTGCAAGCAGCCTCCATAACCACAACAGAGGGACCATACAAATCTCTTGCAATGGAGCATGAAAGACAGCCTGCAGTCACCCGGAGATGGGAGGTCAGGGGAATTTCAGTTCTGACACTTAGGAAATAAACTGGAACAAGCTTCCATCTATTTGAGCCTTAGCTTCCTCATGTGCAAAAATGGAAATAATGCCTGCTGCCCTGTCTCCCTCAGGGGCCTCTACGTTTATTCATTTGTTCGGCTAATTAAACTGCAGCCAAATGCCAGGCCTGAGCGCAGGCTGTCAGGGGAAGCCTGCCGGTCCCTGGGGCCTCCAAGAACCCAGTCTAGCTGCTCTGATAACCATACAAGTCCCTATTTGTGAAAAAGCTTTGTGAAAGTGTGCAATGCCAAAGCACTGGCATCATTGACATGGGATGCCTTGTGTTAAAGGTTATCATCTGCTGAAAAGGGGAAAAGGTGTATTAAGTTAGTGCTCTTCTGACTTTAACATGCACTAGAATAACCCAGGGATTTTGTAAAAATGGAGAGTCTGATTCAAGGTTCTGGGGTGGGCCCGAGACTGCATTTCTCGTAAGCTCTCAAGTGACTGGAATGGGGGTCACATTGCGAACAGCAAGTTAGGTTAATGCTGAGTGATTACAGTTCCTTAAATATAAGCTATAACTTGGCTTATCAGATCAGCTAACTGCAAGATTTGGTGGGAGGGGAACATAGGATAGAGAAGTTTTGATAGGACTGCCTGGCACTGGGCAAGTTCTAGAATGCAAGGCCTCTTGGAGTCGTGGCCACTGAGGATGGTCTATGCATCTATAGGGCAGAGCGAGATGCAGGGACATTTGAGGGAGGTGAGGTCTGGAGGGACAGGTGAGCACAACTTCATGGGTTCCTCGGGGTGTCCAGAATGCTCTGCAGAATGACAGGTTGCCCCAAGTGCAAGGGGTTGGCACGGTTTGGGCACAGATCTTGGGCAGCTTCTTCCAGGGCATTTTCTTCTCCCTACAAGTGTTCAAGGGGAGGAAGATGGTCTTTTAGTGGGTTTCAGTTGAGACTAGATTCTAGGGCAACTGACAAGCCAGAAAATATCCTCAGGGCAAAACATCAGCTCATGGAGCCATCCATGCCAGGGAATGCTTTCAGACCTCAGGAGGAGTGGGATAGGGGCTGGCCTTTTGCTCAGGCCCTCTCTCTCTTGTTTTTGTTCCTCTCTGTATTCCCCAAAGTGCCTACTGCAGGGCCACAGAAGGGGCCTAGGGAAGTCAACAGAAAGAGAAGGGGTAAGTACGTACTGGGGTCATAAATTTGACCTTACAAGTGGTCGCCCACTCAGACACATATGCTTTACAATAAGAATGGAGTTGGGGCACCTGGAAAATTCTGTTCCTCACTCGATGAACTCTTTCCTCCAAAAATAAAGCCCATAAACTTGTTCAGCAGCTGGAATTTTCCCTCTGAAGAGAGTACCTCGTCTGGCAGTTGACTTAAGCAGTTATTTGCAGCCTATAATTTTCACAAAAACAGTAGGGTGTGCCTGGCGGGAGATGATTTCTACAATCCCATGGAAAGAAAACAATGAGAAAACTTTGGAACAAAGGACGCCTCTGATTCCATCCGAAAATCATCGACAACTTAGGGTCAAGGCCAACAAAGATGTGGAAAGTTTTGGAGCAGACTCGCAAGGAGTCTGGAGTGCTGTGCTTCGGGGTGCTGGAGCACAGCCGGCAGGATTCCTGGTAGGATGAGGTGGCAGGACATGCTAGAGGCAGGGACAAGAGTTGGCTGCAACAGTCCAGGTGACAAAGCTCCAGGCCCAGGGAGGCAGCAGCAGTGGAGGCTGAGACAAGGGATCCATGTAAAGCCTACACAGGGAGAACCAGCAGGGCTCAGCAGTGAATAAACCATACAGAAGGGGAGTCCGGGAGACCAAGGCAGTCTCGAGGTACCAACTCCAAGCAACTGAAGAATATGGTCCAGGCAATGAGGACAGAGCACAAAGGATGGACAGATTTGAACGTGCTGAGGAGAGTTCTGTGCAGTCAGTAGCAATGTGGAAGTATGCCTGTGTCCCCGGTCCAGACAGCTCCCCTAGGTTCCTGGGCCCACAGGAAGGGAGGGAACTGAAGTGAACCAAGAGGACTGGTGAGAGAACGGAAATGGTGGGGTGTCTGCTTCTTAGGGATACTCCTTGAGGCCCTCGGTGCTGATGCTTTCCCTCCTTCCTCCCAAACAGCATGAAAACAGCAGCTCATGGGGCCTTCCTGAGAACTGACCAGAGTCCATTCACGCCTACACATGAGGCCGAAATAACTGGAGAGGCAGGGTCCTGGAAAGGCTGCAATTCTCCCACAGGCCGGGGACACTAATATCCACAGGGAGCTGAGTATCACCAACTCTAGACAACCCTCATCTCTGCCACCTTGGCTCCCCCTGGACTGAAGAGTAGGAGGGCACACAGAACAGCAAAAAGACCTTGACACGTAGAACTGCCTAAAGGAAAAGCATTTGCAGGGCAGAACTTGTACCCTGTGCCTTCCAAGTTGAAGTTCATATGTGACACTTCTCTCTCTGGGTGTTCTCACTGCTGCTCCACATCTGCACAACAGCAGTGACACCGAAGCTCTCTGGCGCCTCAGAGTAGCCGCTCTGGACTGGATCTGACCACCTCTTTGAGTGCTCCCCAGGCTTCTCAAAGTGTCTGCTTACTATGACTGTATTAGCCAGGGCTGGCTAATGCTGGGGTTGGAAGAGCAATATCTCAAAACTCGATGGCTTAACACCAAGGTTTATTTCTCCCTCATGGAAAGTCCACAGTGGACTCCAGATCAGCCAGCTCTCCTCCAGCAGGAACCCAATCATTCTGGCTCCTTCCATTGTGTGGCTCCACCATCTCTGTGCCTGTCACATTTTATGACCAGGCCTCTAAGTGGCATGAACTGCTTATATTTTAAATCAAAGCATACCAAAGATTTCTCCAAACTTGGCCAAAAAAAAAAAAAAAAAGTCATCCAACTTCTTCCACATGCTGGAATAATTGGAAAGAATATTTCTTTGTGTAGGAAAGGTCCCTTCCAGGAGGAAATGAAACTTGCCATGATGGAAACGACCTCTCCTTCTCAACCCATACCAGCGCGGCTGGATTGTCACCGAGCTTCTAAACTCCTGGATGAAGGACAGCATCAGAAAAGCCATATGGACAACACCTCTGAGACCGGATTAGACATGACGTGGCACCCCTCCACCGAGCCGCCCCTCTGCCTGGCTCTATCCTGAGCACACAACATGTATTATGTCTGTGAGTTACCACCCCATGCGACATATCCATGAACATACCCACTTCACGGAGGAGCAAACTGAGCACAAAGGAAGCTAGCTAACTTGCAGCAAGGTCGCACAATGGTCACGTGCAGTCCTAGGATGTGATTCTAGGACAATCTGGCTCTAAGACCCATACTCGCTTCTTGGCATACGCCTTCCTTTCACAGTGATCAACACAAGACAAAAGCAGAACCAGCCAGGAGGCAACAGTGGCTTCAGAGGCCTCGCACCCTTTCATGCCATCCATGGCAAATGGTAAATATTAGCATGTTGGAGCCATTGCTGCCCTTTGATAATCATTTCTTCTCTGGATTCCTAATGCCGGTAATTTGAGGCTATGATTCCCATTTCCTGCATTAGCTAGGAGGACTCATGGATAGCAAAAATGTGCAAAATCCAGCTGCCCCTTGCAGCAGGAGGTAGCAATTACATTGGACTCTGCCCTCAGCCCTCCGCGTTTATCAGCTCCAGCTGAGGCAACCGCATACTCCTGCTCCACAGTGAACAAGGACTCTGTGCTGGGACACCGGAACCCACTTACAGCCACACATCCTGGCCCATTGAGCACATCTCCTCTCAGCTCCATGTTCAACGTCATTGCATCAGAAGCTCGCAGTTGGCCCTGGAGGAGTATTTACACCACAGAAACTGGTAAATGCCCCAGATCAGGACTTTTCTTTTAAATGCAGAGATCCAGGGACGCCTGGGTGGCTCAGTTGGTTGGACGACTGCCTTCGGCTCAGGTCATGATCCTGGAGACCCGGGATCGAGTCCCGCATCGGGCTCCCAGCTCCACAGGGAGTCTGCTTCTCCCTCTGACCTTCTCCTTGCTCATGCTCTCTCACTGCCTCTCTCTCAAATAAATAAATAAAATCTTTAAAAAAAAAAAAAAAAAAAATATAAAAAAAAAAAAAAAAAAAAAAAAAAAAAATAAATGCAGAGATCCAGTTGATAGTGTTCTTGGGAATGGTGTGTATTGGGGGAGGGGGCCCATGTGCGGGTGAGGAAAGGTATTTACTATTTACTCAGCATGAAGTGGGCACTTACAATGTGCCTGGCACTTGGCCCCATTCTTGAGCTATTCTCTTGAATAACCCATAGGAAACACGCCATGTATATATTATCATCGCCTTCATTTAAACCACCCTTGAGCCGCCTCACTGTACCTCTCAACATAGTGATGCCTCTGAAATATGGCCCAGGTGCCCCTCCTTCCCCTCTTCTAGCTGGTATTTTAAAATGCAGATTCCGGGGCACTGTCCCTTCTGTGCCAAGTCATGATGTTTGGGGGAGGGGAGCCAGGATTCTGGATTTGTACCAAGCTCTCTGGAGATTCTTCTGCTCACTACAAGTTGCAAATGAGGGCTGAGGGGTTAAAAACTGGCCCCTAACTACGGTCTTCCCATAGCTTGCCACAAAATTTACTGGGAAACCTGGCCAGAGAGTTGGTCTAGGACTTGGGTGGGGTTTGAGGCCTCAGCCCAAAAGCCCATGGCTGGGGAGTCCATATGCTGATTCCAACTCCTTCCTCAAGAACCAGTAAGTTCCCCAGCTCAGCAGGCTCTGCAGGCCGTGGGTCCCCAGGGGCTGGGGCACTTGGAGCAGGTGGCAGGGTCCTTTCTTTTACTGTCAAGAAAGGAGTAGTGGGTTGAGTTCTCACTTTTACAACAATTTCCAGTATATGGAGCGAAATCTGCTTTGTATTATTTTCTTCTCAAAATAGACTTTTCCACATTTTATAATAATAAAATCACCTTGGCAGGACAGTCATGCGACCTAAATGAAAACACTCTCTAATGAAATGGCACTTGACCAATCTGAAACAAAGCAAAGGTCTTATTTTAGGTGGGAAGGGATGGGGGTGTGTGCATGGGCGCCCCTGGCCGTAGTTGTTACCAGGGCCAGCCCAGTTCTCCAAGGCCATGCTGGCCCACCCACCCCACTGGCCTTTGGAGCCTTCAGGCCCTCTCTCTCCCTCTCTTGTGTATTTTTCCACCTGAAGTCATTAGGTACGATTCTGGAGGCACTTGGGCTCTCCCTGGCCCCAGCTTGGGTCTGGACCGGGGCACATAGCCACTCCTTACAGGACACCAACCTGGGAGAACAGAAGCGGCAGTGCCACAAACCAGCAGTGGCCAAGTCTGCCCTGCGATGGCACGGCCACCTCTGCCTGGCTAGGGCAGGGCCTGACACCCACCATTACAGTAGAGAATCTGGATGAAAGCACACCCAAGACGAAGCAAATCTCATCACTGACACCTCTGTGGGACTACATGGAGCAGATCCCTGCTGAGGGCTAGTGCTGACCTGGGAGAGACAGAACGGGAGACTCAGGATTCTCGGGGGAGGGACAGAAGGAAAACACTTGCCAGAAAGTACTTCTAAGCTCTCTACACAAAAGGAGGCCTGTGGGTTTGCCTCAGAATAACCCTTGCGGGGGGTGGGTGTGGGGTGTGTGTGGAGACACTCAAGAACAAGATGGGCCAGGAGTTGATTGTTGTCGCAGCTGGGTGACTGTGATGGGTATGGATTATACTCTTCTCTCTACTTTTGCAGATGTTTGGGAGTTTCTGTAATAAAACGTTAAAAATCAAAAAAAGGGAACCTTGGATATTTATACTCCTTTGCACAGCTCCTGCTGCCTGGGAGGCTGGAGGGTCCATGTCCCAGTGGCACAGAGCCAACAGGGAAAGGATGTCACAGCTGCAGAGTCCCAACTCCCTGGCCCCACCTTCTCTCCTCATGTTGAGCCCAAGGCACAGAGGCCTCAACTGCCTGCACCCATCTATTGTCACTCAATGCATATTTATTGTCCTCCTACCAGAAAGCCTGTTCCATGCCAGGCACCAGAGCCCAGCAACCAACAAGACAGACATGGTGCCTGCCTTTATGAGCTCACACGCTACCTGGGGGAGATAGGCAGTTAACGCAAACACTTGCGGTCATTTCAGACTGATACCAACTGTGGGACAAGAAACCAGGATGTTAGGAAATAGAGGCTGGCTGCTTTAGCTGTGGGGGTCATGGAAGGCCTCTCTGAAGAGGTGACATTAGAGTTGGAACCTGAGTGAAGGGAAGCAATGAACCGTGAGGGCTTCTCAGGGAAGTGCTCCAGCAGTAGGAACAGCAAGTGCAAAGTCCCTGAGGCAGGCATGCTAGGGAGTATATGAGAAACCAAAGGGGGGCCACAATGGCTGAAGTACAGCAAGCAGGAGAGAAAGGCAGGCACCACGATGAGGAGGTGGGGCAGGTAGAGGATAACACACAAGTGCTTGAAAGCCTGCTAGGAGAAAGTGGAATGCCACCAACACTCTGGTTTGCAAAAGAGACCGAGGGAGTCAGAGTGATGACCAAGGGATCGGATCACAGGTTGTAGCTGCTTCAGAGTCCATCATACTTTTTACTTCTCCCATGAAACCTTATCCTAATCACTGAAGCCAAAAGAGTCTGCTGCCCTCACCCACCACAGCCCTAGAGGGTCCTCTCAGCTCTTTCATGATCATGCCTGCCTGTCCTGTATGGGAAGGGGAGACATGGCCACACATCAGCAGTTTGAGAGAAGAGACTGAGCCCCTTACGCCCCTCATCCTCCTGGGAGTTCCTCCTCCAAGTCTCATTCCAGTGGCACCTTCTGGATATTCAGTGCCCCTCCCCCCCGTGCTTCTGTTGCCTCCAGCACTTGCTTCCCTTGGAGCACTGGTCTTGCCACCTCCAGCTCCCTACAAATCAGAAGCCTCTCTGTAAGAAGAGCGACGCACTGATGACAACTGGTCGATACTGCATATTTGCTATGTGCTAGGCCCTATGCTCAGTGCATCTTATGCTCCCACTGATCCTTTGAAGTGGGTAATATTGTTAACCCAACTCACAGATGGGGGAACTAAGGCTAGGAGAATGTGAGTGCCTTGTCCAACGTCACACGCTAGTGAACAGCAGAGCTAAGACATGGACTGAGGTTTGTCTGAGCAGAGGTCCTGCTCCTGGTCTATTGTACTCCTCCATCCCCAAGCCCAGGAGAGAGAAGGTCTAAATTGCCTTTGGACCCTCAATGCCTGGCAGAAGTCACCAGGGGCCTAGGAGGTCCATGACACACATCCCCTTCCTGACTGCCCAGCCCAGGGCTCCGCCCTGCCCTGGGGAAGCAGCCAGCAGAAAGGCCCTATTTACTCAGGTGTCAGGTGTCTGGTGGGGGTCTGGCTGCAGAGGCAGAGCACCTTCTTGTAGTCACGAGGCCCACTTTGAAAGTAAAGGGCTGGACTGGTGGCCAGATGGGCAGCCAGGAAGAAAAAGCTGAGTTCAAAGAAAGTGGTTACAGGGTGAGTGACTCCTGAGAACAAAGGTAGGATGCGGCGGCCACATATACCCGTCTGTGCTCCAGCCAGGCTGCTCCCTGTCGGTGCAGCTGTGACCCAAGACTCAGCTGTGGGACCAGCCAACTTCAAGAACTCCTGCCATCCCAATGCCCTGCGAAGGCCTAGCTCCATCTCCTGGAAAGAAGACCTAGCCCTTCTGCTGTAGAGGAACTCTATTCTGAGCGGATAGGCTCAGAGGGGCTAAGTAACTTACTCAAACTCACACAGCAAGTAAGCACCAGAGCCCATATACAAACGAGAAGACCCCAGCCCATTTTATGTCTAGGCAGTGTTGTCATACCCTGTTTTGAGCAGTAAATGACACGAGTACACAGCCTAGCCTGGGCTAGGATCTGCTGGGCACATGGCCCATGCTTTGTCACTGTTGCCACCATCATCACTGTTTCATGTTCAAAGCTAACAGGCATGGAATATTTACCGTGTGCTGATTGCCTGACATGGATTACCTGATTCCCCACAATGACTCATGAGATAACCATTAACATTTCCACTTTATGGATGAAGAAACCAAAGCTCCCAGAAGCTACAGAACATGGCCAAGGCTTCCCACTGCTGGATGGTGGAGTGAGTCTGAGAAGTGAGCAACAGCAGCTGTGTGGACCCTCATGAAGGCAGCTACTCGCCCTGCGGGGGCTACTGCTCTCTGAGTCAGATCCAGAAAATGCAGGCCATAAACTGGACATGGGAGCTCTGAACTGGGGGGTCCAGGCCTGAGGGCCTCAGCACAGACCCGCAAGGGAGCACTGTGGCGTTGTGAACGGGAAGGGAGTACAGAGCCAGTTCAGGGCCCATAAGACACTGACTAGTCCCTCCCAGAACCAGCTCAAGCTCCCTTAGACAAGAGTGTTCCTTGCAACTGCCCACACGCTCCCCACCACCCCAGCTCCTTTTCAGCCATCCTGGCCATGCCTGCCCAAGTCAAAGCCTCCTCTTAGTCATCCTCCCAGCCCCAACACCTGAGCAGCAGTCAGGAACAGCACTGGGCTTGCATCGTCAACCCAGACTCACACTGCAGTCTGCCTGACACCAGGGAACTATTGAGATATGTGGAAGTTGCCTGAAAACTCAGTTAGGAGCATAGCTTTGCCATCACAGAGTACTGGGTTTGAATCCTGAGTCTTCCATTTATTAGCCATGTTATATTGAGCAAGTTAACTAACCTCTCTCTGCCTCAGTTTCCTTATCTATAAAATGAGGCTAATAATAATAGCTGCCTGAAAGAGTTAATAGAGGGATTACATGGCATAAGGTACATAAAGCTCTTCACATACCTCCCAGAACTTAGCATATACAGAGAGAGAAAGAAAAAAACAACAACAACTAATTTTTATCCAACTTGACCCTTATAAGCATCACTTAAAGGAACAGCCAAATAGCACTGACCTGAAAGTCGGAAGTCCCGAGTTTCAATTTATGCAAATAACTACACATCTCTGGGTCTGTTTTTCTTTCTTTAAAATGGGAATATTGCCCACATCCTACTCAATATTTGACAAAATAATTTATGTGGCTCATGCATGAGGACTTTTGGGAAACATGAAGCCTCGGGGAAGATGAGTTAGAAGTTGACTGTCCTCTAAATAGCTAAACCAAGGGCTCCTGGGTGGCTCAGATGGTTAAGCATCTGCCTTTGGTTCAGGTCATGATCCAGAGTTCTGGGATTGAGCCCCATCTTGGGCTCCTGGTTGGCTGAGTAGAGAGTCTGCCTCTCCTTCTCCCTCCACTGCTCGCACCCCGCCCCCCCGGTTATGCTCTGTGTGTCTCAAATGAGTACATAAAATTGTAAGTAAGTAAATAAATAGATAGATAGATAGATAGATAGATAAATAGATAGATAGCTAATCCAGAATCTACCAGCTTTAATTAAGGGCAGGCTGGGGGCTGCGGGTCTGATGTCACTGTGAAGCTGAGCGGGTTAAGAAAACAACCTTTTTTCCCCTCCTGATTTGCCACCAATATACATATTCAGAGGATATACTCCCCAGCAAACCCCCAAAGGAAGCATTTCGCAACCCCGTCCTGTACCGCTGTGTCTGAAGCAGAGGTTGCTCTCTCCCCTGAGTCCTCCCAGCCCAGAGCAGGGCACAAGCCCACCACTGAAATCTGGGCCTTCTGCAGGACTTTGAGCCAGGTCCCAAGTGGATGGGACAACTGTAACAGTAACTGAATGCCGCAAATGGATACAGATATTTGCTGCATCTCAGGAAGGAAATCTTTGCAGGAGCAGGAGCCGGCTGTAAACACCAGAACACTGAGTCTGGCATTGTATGCTGACCACCAGAAGGTCACTCCTGGGTGCTGGTGATGGTGCAGCCATTTCCAGCCAGATTTGGGGGAGCTGGCACACAGAAAGGATGCTCGTGGCCATGGCAGTGGGGTCTGAGGATGTACCCAGGGAAAAGCACAGACGTTCATTCATCGGCTATGTTCTGGGTTCCCTCTTGGGCCAGACACTGGGCTGGGTGCTGGGGACACAGTGGTGAGTGTGACCATTCTATCCTCATAGAGCCCTACAGTCTGGCCAAGACAGACACTGAGTGTGTCACAGTGTGATGTCAGTGCCTCAGAGCAGGGTGTCCAGGGTGCTTAGGGAGAGTAAAGGAGGGGGACACAGTTGGCCAGAGAGTCTGGGATGCCTTCCTAGTGGAAGGGACATTTCTTCTGAGAAGTTAGCCAGGCAGGGATGAGCAGTGGGAAAGACCGTGGGCAGCAGAATGTCAGGCGCATCACGTGACCTTGCTTTAAAAATGCCCACCCTGTTAAAGCAGCTCCTCACAGAGTAAGCAAATGTGTGGCTCATCTGTCCCCCAGCCTTGATATCTGCAGCTGCAGAGGGTGAGAAACTGCTGCTCCTCACCGTTTGGGAACAACAGGGAGGCCGGGCTGGGCTGCTGCGGGGTTATCTCTGAGACATTCTTGGCTCAGAGGGGGAGGCATGCCAAAGCATCCTTGAGTAGTGATTGAAGTTTCCAGGTTTGCCTTTAGGGAAATTCTTCTGCAAAAGCTCATGTGTGGTTCCCACAGAGCTGCTCCAGATTTCAGACTTGGTGTTTTTTCACACTTGAGACAAAAACAGCACAAGCCTGCACATCTGCCTCTGCTATTTTTGCCTGTGGGTCCCCGTCTGATTTTAAATATTGCCGTCTTGCTTGCTGCCATGAATGGCATTTTCATAGCCCTTTCTATAATAATTAATTTATTGATGTCTTTTTTTTTCCTCTCCCCAGTGCCAGTGAGAGGAGTGATGGAAATGCTCAGGTGGTTCAGTCAAGAAGGCAGTTTCCTGAAAAGGGCCCTGCGCGTGGCTGTTTCCAGCTCTGGCTTAGCCAGCGAGGATGCCTGTTTGGCGTTTAACAGCAGTTCTCAAAGTGTGCTCCTTGAAGCCTCAGCTTCACACCATGTCCAAAGGTATTTTATGAGAAAGGGGTCCTGAGGCCATTTGTTTGGGAAATATGTGATTAGAAAATATTGACTATATTTCCTGGCTTTGGGACTTCTCAGAGCCTTTCATATGCAGTTGGGCCCTGGAAATCTCCAGGAGGAGAATATAGCACCCAGAGGGGGCCAGACCTCCCCTCTGCAACAATAAGACAGCGTATTGCTTTCCCAGGGCTGTGTAACTGGGTGGCTTAAAACAACAGAAGTTTGTTTTCTCTCAGTTTAGGAAGCTAGAAGTTCAAAATCAGGGTATTGGCAGCACCACCCTCCCTCTGAAGATTCTAGGGGAAGAATCCTTTCTCACGTCTTCCTAGCTTCTGGTGGTTGACAGCAACCCTTGGCATTCCTTGGGTGATAGACAAATCCCTCTAATCTCTGTCTCCATCTTCACACCGTTTTCTCCCTGCTCATCTCTGTGTCTTCACATGCCTTTTTATGAGGACCCAGTCATGGGATTCAGGGCCCACCCTAATCCAGTTGGACTCATCTTCACTTGGTTACCTCTGCAAAGACGCTATTTGCAATTAAGGTCACATTCATAGCTACCAGGAGTTAGGACTGGGGCATATCTTTTGGGGGGACACTAACCCACTACCATTGGGCTAGAGAGAGAAAAAAATGTTAAAGCCAGAAGCAGGGCACAGTGTGGCTCAGTGCACAGGCTTTGTAGCCAGATCTAGAATTAAATTCCAGCCAGCAATGGAAACAAGTTAGTCGTGGTACCTTTAGCCTCATTCTTCTCATGGAACCATCTCAGAGGCCTGTTGCAAGGATCAAAGAGATAAACACATAAAACATGGTGCCCAGTGCCCAGTACACAATAGGATTTTAAGCAGCAAAGTGACAGGGTCAGATGAGTTTTTTGAAAGTGATCACCTGGTTTCCAGGTAGAGGATGACTTGGCAGTGCCAGACTCCTGTCTTGATCTCACTGGGCCTTCTCCTGGGTACACCTGAGGAAACATCTCACACAGCCTATCTGGCCTCAGTAAAAAATCGGTGGGATAGATGCCCAGATCTGGACCATGTGACGCTCTGCTCAGGGAACATGGACTCAGGGCTGTGTGTCTGTCCCACTGTCTGTCAGCTCAGACATCATCACGAGACATGGGCCAAGAGATCAAAAGTTTAGGAAATCTGTTTCTTCCTCTAAATGTGAGAATGATGGTCCCTTGCTATGTCCCTTACAAGATGACATGGGGATCAAATGACAAAATGCACAGCAAAGAGCTTTGTAATATGCAAGTGAGTGCTCAAGATGTATGTGTGGTGGTGGTGGGGTGGTAGGGATTCTGCCCCTCAAGATACTGCTCCTAGCAAGCCACCCAGTACCTCTGTCAGACAGCTTGTCTTACGCTAATCCCAAGGAAGGTAAGAACAGGGCAGAGGCAATTATTAGGGAAAAGTCCCCTAAAATATGAAGGTATTGACCCTCAGCCAAAGCTATCCTCAGCCATGCCACTGAGGTTTTTGATTGCCAGTGACCAGAGATGCACAGGGAGAGCAGAGTGGTGCACAGCCTGGGCTGAGTGGACCAGGACAGGCAGCAGGGGACGTCACTAGGCTACCTTGATGGGGTGCCCAGTGGCCCAAACTCGGAGGCAGGTGGGTGTGATTCTGCCCACTGCTGCTGGGGCTGGGACTGGGAGTATGAAACACTGTAGGTCTCTGGGAGACTGTGCAGATGACAGGGAAAGATGCCTATCACCAGATCTGCAGGTGGGATGGGGCCCAGCAGACCTGCCTGTTATGGGGGCCATGATATCTCAACCTGCTCCAAACCTGTCTTTAAAAACTAGAAGCCAGGGCAGGCCTGGACCCCTGCCCCTGGGCCTCAGCACATGCAGAAACAGCATCGACTGTGTTGCCGCTGGCAGGAGTGTCCTTCAGAGCCCCAGAGACGGGGAGTCCATGCAGAGGCCCAGACGCGCACCTGGAGCCCGAGGGGACTTCACCAGTCTCTCTCTGACAGGGGGCCTGTGCCTTATCCTGTTTCCAGAACCAGTGCCTATGAAGATAAAAAGGGCACTTGCACCATCAAGGGACACATTTCCAAGCAAGGCAGGAGCCAGGGTAGAAGGCATCAGAAAATAAAACTGAAGACTGGGCTTAGAGACCATCAGGGAGGAACGCAGGGGGCAGCAAACACCCGGGAAACCAGATGTCTGCCTGTGTGGACCTCTCTAGATTGTGGATTCCTGGGGTGGCACCCCTCTTGTTTGCTGCTTCTGCTCAGCCCCAGGAGAGTGCCCGATATGCAGCACATGTTCACTCAACAGTGGACAATGCCTGGAATTCCCACCGTCAGTCCAATATCATTTTGCTAAGTACCCACAAGGTCAAGTGATAAATGCTGATGGGAACACGGAGGTAACAAAGAAAGAACCAGAAATACAATTAGAACGTGTAAGGCCTCAGGCCACAGAGTTTAGGTTCTGCTCCCCACCTCCCCCTCATAAAGGGCCCTGCAACCCCTCAGATAAAAAGTGGTCATGATGGGTCCTACCCCTCTAAGAGGAAGGTTGTGAGCATGACAGAGACCACTGATAGGCGGTCAGTCACAGAGCTATATAGCATAGGTGTTCAATAAACACTGGCTGTTGATATTTTTCTAATTAAAACATAAAATACATTGGGGCGCCTGGGTGACTCAGTGGGTTAAGCCTCTGCCTTCAGTTCAGGTCATGATCTCAGAGTCCTGGGATCGAGCCCTGCATCGGGCTCTCTGTTCAGCGGGGAGCCTGCTTCCCCCATTCTCTCTGCCTGCCTCTCTGCCTACTTGTGATCTCGCTCTCTCTGTCAAATAAATAAATAAAATCTTTTTAAAAATCAGTAACATTTCTCTTAAAAACAACATAGAATACATTAACTATTATGTAATACCAAATGCAGAGACCTTAAATGTCCCATTTGTGGAGTTTTGGCAAGCGCATACACCTGTGTAACCATCATTTCAGACAAGATATAGATATTAAACATTTCCAATCATTCCAGTTCCCTCACACTCCTTTCTGGTCAATCTCTCCCTCCCTGCTTCCAGAGACAATCATTTCTGATTTCCATGATCATAGATGAGCCCTGCCCATTCTAGAACTTCACATAAATGAAATCACAGAGTGGACATTCTTCTGGCCCCATTCTTCTGTCTGGCTTTCTTTTTTGCTTACTATGTTTTTTAGGTTCATCTATGGTGTTGCAGGTATGAGCACTTTTTAATTTTTTATTGCTGCATAGTATTCCACTCTATCACTAAAAAAAAAAAAAAAGAGCCTATTCTCCTGTTAACGAGCATTTGGTTTGTTCAGAGTTTGGAACTACTATAAGTAAGTCTGTTATAAACATTCTTGTATAAAGCTCAGTATGAACACATGCTTTCATTTCCGTTGGGTGAATAATCAAGAAAGGAATCACTGAGTCCCAGAATAGACTTATGTTTGGAAGAAACGGCTAACCCATTTCCAAGGTGCTTGTGCCACTTTTCCTTCTGACCAGGAATGTGTGAGAGGTCTGTATCCTCACCAGCGTCTGGTGTAAGGAGTCCTTCTCACTTTGGCCACACTACTGGGTGAGAAAGCATACCTCACTGTGGTTTTAATTTGCACTTCCTTGATGACTAATGATGTTCAGCAAATTTTCATGTGCATTATTGGCCAATCGTGTATCTTATTTCATGCAATCTCTGTTCCCATTTTTTAAAGTTGGCTTCTCTTTTTGTTTTGATCTGTTGAAGTTCTTTATATATTCTGAATATAGTTCCCTCATCAAATACATGCATTTCATATATTTCCCTTCTGTGCTTGCCCATTCATTTTCTTAATGGTATCTTTTGATGATAAAAAGCATCTTTTTATCACTTCTGACAAGCAATATATTATTCTTTTTATTCATGGTTTGTGCTTTTTGTATCCTGTCTAAGAAAATTTTGCTTACCCCAAAGCTTACCCCTATATTTTTTCTAGAAGCTTTCTGATTCTAGGTTTTACATTTAGATTTACGATCCAACTCAAATTCTTATTTTTTAAAATTGTAGTAGTTGATGAGAGCCATGAGTACTAAGGAAACACTCAAATTTTTTAGATGATCAGACTTTACTTAAGCCTCAGGCTGAAGAGATAATATCAGTTCAAAGAAAGGGCCTTTGTTAGAGTCATGGCTGACTGACCACAGGCCACAAATGGCTGGTAGAACCACCAGTCAAAGAAAAAGCCATGTTGACTTTCCCAATTACTTCCAATTACTAACTCAGACAACCACAGCATGACCTTACGGTGGCCCTGGGAACCATAGCAGGTCCCAGCCCAGGACCCTAGGATGACCATCAGAAGATGACTGTCAGGATGCTGGTAAGCCCCACCCTGTTGAAGCCCAGCTGGCCCTCAGAGCATGTGAGCATGGAAAATTGGAAGATGACATGACTTTAGGCAGCTCCTTGTGGCTGGACACAGCCAGTCCTAAAGGTGGCAGGACCTGCTTGCAGCAGATGTCAGAGCCCTCCACATGGCCCAGGGACAGCCTGGACAGCTGGGGAGCCTGGGTGAGAGGCAGGAGGAGGTCATGAGGGGATGATGTGACAAGGAGGAGAGGCATTCAAAGGTTGTGAACTTAGCCACAAAGGCCTGCAGCCCAGGCTTTGCAAGCCTGCTTCTATAAACTCACCTGGCAGCTAGGGCCTGTCAGATGTGTTCTTATCACCTCAGGGACACACTAAGGACATCCATCCATCTCTTGGGCCCTGGGGGAAGGCCACTGGGGTATTCTGTCTCTCCTGGAGACCCTGCCACAAACTCAGTGCCTTGCTGGCTCTGCTGGCAACCCATTGTACATCTTGTCTACCCTCTCATTATGTTGGACCTGGCTCTTCTCATCATAGCCCTGGTTGATATAAACTGACTAAAGCTAATATAAATTATGTTACACAGCTGCTCTCTCTTTTCTTGTACTTCCAAAGATGAGGGTGCTGCTAGGACTCACAGAAGAGCAGGTCAAAGCTCTGGCAAAGGAGGCTTTCAAGCTGCCCACAATCTATTGGTCCAACCACTCCAGAGACAGGAAGAGACATGCCAAGGGCACACAGCTCATGAGTGATAGCATAAGGATTTGAGTCTGGGCAGCCTGACTGTAGAATCATATCCTATCCCAAGGAAGTAAATGGACCAGTGGTTTCTGATTACTTCTTGGTTGCCTTGAGGCAAGGCAAACAAACAGATATCAGGGCCCTTGGTGACCAGTGTTTATGGGGAGCCCCTGAAAATCACCACCCACCAAGACCAACAAGCCTAAACCTTGGAGGCCAAGCCAAGATGGCCGTACAGAAGGGGTAATGTCTGCATCATCTCCTTCACCAGGAGGGAAGGATCATGTGAGGTGGCCTGAGATGCTCTGGGTTAATCCAAAAACTTAGAGTTTTTAAAAAACAATGTTCTTTGCCTCTGAGTCTCTTGCAAGGGACTCATTCCAGCATCATTTCTAACTCAAGTAATTTTGGATGTTAATTGTGTGTTTTTAATGAGCCTAGAAATTTTCATAATTACTCATTTTTTTGAAGCTATAATTATAGGTTTGAGTATATGCTACACACAAGAAATTTAAATAGCACTTTTTACACACTTAGGCATTCTGCTTCTTTCTCCTTTCAATCAATCAATCAATCAATCAATCAATAAATAAGCAAGACTTCCAATTATCCTTCCATTACCTTTCTTTTTCCCTTGACGTAAATATTAAGAGAGGACTCTAATTGTCTGCTGCCTCATCACCAGGTCACTGGTCCCACCTAGCCCCTATCTCCCTGCCCTTTCAAGGCATCCTTGCTTTGTCCCACACTGGTTCAGAGGGAAGGTCACTATGAACGGGGACAGGCTTCCCATCTCCAAGCACAATGACTGGCAGGAGGTGGGAAGGGTTACGTAGAGGTGCTCTCCAGCAAGGAAGGCCCAGGCTAGCCATGAACATACCCAGAGACCTCCCACAGGGGTACAAGGAGCCACAGCTCCTTGTATTACAGTGGAGAAGCCACTGTAATACAGGGGTATTACAGTGTAGAAGAACCTCCTAGACCAGCCCCTTCCTGTGGAAAAACTTACTCCCACTGGTACTCCATGGCCTGCCCTAGCTCCCTGGCATGTATGTGAATTTGCATGTAGGTGGAGGGGCCCAGTGGGGATAGGACAGAGGCCAGGGAGACCACAATCCTTGATTCACTCACTCATTCATTTATTCACTTACTCATTCTTCACTGAGTATCACTGTCCTCTTGGAATTCACAGCCAAACAAATCTTACTCATACTTACTGTATGCCTGGCACAGAATTTGGCACAAGGGATCCAAGAAAATCAAAACTCAGATCCTTCTCCCTCAGAAGGGTGCAAGGAGTGCGTGAGGTGATGGGGCCTGACAGGTCAGCTCATTCCGGCTGCCAGGGGGACAATGAATTTCTGGAGAGCAAAAGTCAAAGCAGGGAGATGGGAGCTGACAGAGTTCTGATTTTAATATTATTTGCAGCCATTTCCCAGAGCCATTTCTCATCCCTAAATACCTAAGCAGTATCCTGCTAAGAGGGAAGCTGGCTTCATCTTCATAGATATCAAGGTGAAGACTGCTCAGAGCATTTGACCCTCTCCAGCCCTCTCTCCGTGGAGGCCATGGCCAGGGCTGGGCCTCTAGAAGCCTGCGTGGGTGGGACACATCCGTGCAGCCGGTGGCTCAATAAAAATAGTAAACGCAGCACACCAGGCCACCCAGGGGACCAGCACATTTCATCCAGAAGCCAAGAGCCTCCTTCGCAGTCTCTCCCTGTCTCCATGCCGGCCTGCCAAGGTCCTGCCCACTGTTGTGGCTGCCTGGCTTCCTGTGTCTGGGAACAGACACCGGTTAGGGCTGCAAAGGTGAGTGGTGACCTGAAGCTCACCACCCACACCCTACTCACCACCTTTCAAGTGTGTCCCCTAAAGCATCTGGTGAGGAAATGCTCTTTCTCCAGAATGTTCCAACCCACCGGACCCGGAAGGCTGCAGGACAGAAGGGCCCCGTGGACCCTCATTCAGACCTGCTCAAAAAGCAGGCCATGCTGAGGGGATAGCTGCTGTGTTTCATCTGCGTCTCCACTCTACTTGACTGGCAGTGGCTGCTTTGCAAAAGGTATAACAGGGCTTCACATCATGCCTTGTTTCATGAGGAAAGAATGAAGTGGTAGATTAGTGATGTCTGCCCTGAGCACAGGGGAAGACCCGAAGCACCCGTGCCTTTATTTGCCAATCCTATCACAGGCTGGAGACGTCAGAAAGCAAGCTAGCATCCGATTCCATCTTCCTCTGTGGAGCTGAAAATCTAGAAGGCTGCTGGGTTGCTCGGTGGAGCCAGTTCCCAAGTCCCCACCCACTGAGGGCAGGAGAACTGCCCAGCACTTCCAAAGGTCTGATCCAGTCCTTTCCTTGACTCCAAACTCCCTAACCATATGCAGACTCATATGGGTTCAGAACAGAACTTTCTTGGGCAGGCATCTGCCACAGGAGACTAAGCAGCTTCAGATCCCTCCTAATCCACAAGCTAAGTGGTAGGAGTTTTAATCAAAGAAAATTTAAAGAACATTAAGAAAGTCTCAACATTTCAAGTCATTAAAAAGTCTACTCACAGATCCAACAAGGAAAACCGTGTTGAAAACGCATTGCAGAGACAAACACTTTGGAATTTTGAGATGACTTAGTTTGAGCTTTGGATTTGATCTTGGCTGGTAATAAGGTCCATTTTCAAAAAATAAAAATGCAAAGCTATTTAGAGGAACTTTCCTCTCTGGGCCTCACATTCTGATCCACATTTTCAGACCTCAGCTTTAGTTGGACACAGGCGGATCAAACCCAGCTCCACTTGAAAACAAGGACACATCTCTTAGTTGAGTGGCAGGCTTAACGAGCAGCCACATTCCATTTTAATTGCTAGATTATTAGCAAAGACAGCATCTCCACGGACGACTGCAGTGCATGTCAATTCGGAATGAGATCCTCGGCTATGTAACTTTTTCCAAAGAAATGCTCACACGCAGACAGGGCCGGCTCAGCTCGGCGCTCAGGGGTGCTGGGTGGTAGTTGTTCTTTGCCCATAGCTTCTGCGCAGGGGCATTTTTAATAGCCACTAATCCTCTCAAAGGACCAAGTAGGATAGAATTCTTTTAACACTAAAAAAGCCTTAACAAATCCATCCCAGATGACCTATGTCTTCACCTGCACGAATGATTCTTCAAATCAGGTTTAGTCAGCCGACCGGATAAAGCCATTCTCAGGGCAGCACTGTTCACTCTCTAAAGAGCACCAGCCCTCCTGGCTGGCTGCTTTGAAACGGGGCCCACTCTGAGACAAAGAACTAATATGAGCTACTGTCCCTCTCTTTTCTGAAGATATGTTAGCTTGAATGACACAATATGAGGAACCCTTGGGTAGGACTCGGGATTTCTCTCAGCCCTCTGGGCTGCTGCAAGTAAAGGGGAAGAGCCCCCCTTTAAACAGCCACATGGAGCAAGGGGCAGATGATAAATGGGTGTCACCTCAGGGCAGGGACCTTGTCTGGGTCCCTGCCCACGACTCAGCCCTCAGCTACTTACTTTCAGCTAATCCTCATGCTACACCCGGTGGTAGAACAGCTCTGGACACAGAAGCACCAAGTCTATATCCAACACCTTTGGTTTTAAACGTTCTGCAAAATTGCTGGGCAGGAAATAAGGACTCCTGCAAAAACATCGCGGTCCTTTACGGGGTGGCCAAAGCAGTCACCTAGTTTACCTGGGATTTTTCTAATTTAAGCGCTGACTAAAGTCCTGCCTCCCAGGACACCCATCAGTGTCCAGGATGGCTGCTCAGCCTATTTCTAAATGTCCAAGGAGCACAGGCCAGATGCCTCAAACAGTGCCTTCCACGTCCAGTGAAGTGGCTGGAGAAACACAGTGTTTCCCTGGGATCCCTAGCTTGCTCCCACCCCCTGCTCTGCCTGCAGTGGGCCCGAGCACCAGACTCTGGTTTCCCTGGACAGGTGAGAGCCATCGGTCATTCTTGCCTTCACTGGCCCAGCCGCCGGGTGTGGAGGCATCCCTTCACACAGAGCTCTGATATAACAGGAATATCTGTGAGTAAAATTTATGATTCGTGTTTCCACTGGAGTTAACCTTTTAACCCTGAGAGTGCTTAATTGCCTTTTCCAGGTTTTGCTTTAATAACCAGGTTGACTCTTGCCAATTTTGGCTGGATGGAGAAATACTGAATGTGTGACTGGAAACGGAAAGCTCATTATTTGATACTTGATATAGCCCGTGCCAAATCTTTAATTCATTAAATTCACTCATTGTGGCATCTTTTCCTAATGACAGAGATTTCCTTCAGATGTAAAACTTCCCAATTCAGAAGATACCCCAACTCAGGGGGTATCTTCAACGCTGAATTTTTATAAAAATGCCTTCCCCTAACACATATTTAGGGGGAACTCCTGGCCATAAATTACAGGACAGCTTTGGAATTCTTGGTCTCCCGGTCTCTCCCAGAAGAGCCCTGTTTTTCTGTTGGGGCCTCCCGGGCCCCATACTCCACCTTCCAAAGTAAGCACAGAGTAAGGAGCAGACATCTGGTTCCTGTTTCTGGATTCAAAATTGATCTGCTGGGTGATTCTTGGCAAGTCACTTAACCTCTCTGAGCTTAAGTTTCCCTAATCCTGGCTCACTAGACACCTCTCATGGGGAGGGGACGGGTGGCCAATTAATAAGCAGGTGTTTTAGAGAAAGGGGACTTGGCCTATGGTACATTAGAAGCAAATCCCAAGGAAAAGAATGGACAGGTGGGGGTGGGGGACAGAGGCAACTGAGAATCGCAGCAGAGCAGTAGCTAAATTCTGCAAAACGTAAGTGGCCTGAAGCAGGAAGAAGTTATTTCTAGAGTCATTCATTTTATTCCAAGGCAATCAAATCTCCTTGCATAATTTCAGACCGAGTGTCACCGCTCTTTAAGGCTCTCTGGACCACATTCCCTCCATAGAGTCTTCCTCTATTCACTTAGGCTCATGCTGGCTGTGTCCCTTCCTGAATGTTCTATGACTCTGCATGAGTCTTGTCCCTCTTTGATGTCTTAGGGCATTCATATGCTAGTGCCCCCACATTCCACATGTTTTACAAATCTAATCATTTTCCGCCCTTTCTTACACCAACTTTAAGGGTTTGGTATTCTTGCCTCCCTTTTGCAGATAAGAAAACTGAGGCACCGAGGAGGTTTAACAACTTTTGGGTGACAAGTCATCCTGGTTTGTGCAGGTCTTTCCTGGTTTTAGCACTAAACATCCCTTGTCCTGGAAAATTCCTCAGTCCCAAGCAATCTAAGTCACCCTCATTTGAACACAAATGCCTGGCTGGCCCAAACCAGGGCTCTTTCTCCAGCGCTCCTTGCTCCTTTTCCTCCCCATCCTCAGTCCCAAGTCCCCAAGCAGATATATAGACTCCCTAAGGACAGTGGCCAGCCAGGTCTTCAACCTTTGGTGTTTAAAAGAACCCAGAATAGAGCAGGATCAGGTTAATGTTGGCCAATTTTACTCCTATTGACGTCGACCCCCACTGAGGGCTCACCTCAGGTAGGGGTGGCAGGTGGTGAGAACATCCACTCCCAGTCCCACTTACTGCTCCTTTCGCTGCACATGTGACAGAGACACCCGCTCCTCCGTGGACTCACAGTGGCCCCCAGGGGTAGCCTACTTTCATGAGCCCTGTTGCATGAGATGAATGTTGCCTCTTCGTGCACAGTGCTGGCCTTTAGCCTTTGCTTTTGGCATGTTTACAATAAACCTAAGTGTTAGAATCAATGTTCCCTGGAACAATTGCCACGTTCCCTCATGGAATCGGTTCTTGAGCAATTTCTTTCCACTAGTGTTATTACTTTTTTTTTTTTTTAAGTTGCAAAACATTGTTCTATAACAGGCACCTTGACAGACATCCCTGCAAAAACACTCTGGTTGCTCAGGCGTGATCTCCTGGAGGGACGTCTCTGTGACCTAGAGATCAAGCCCCCAGTAAGGGGAATCTCTCAACTATGTCCATGAAGGCTGTGCGAAAAAGCTGCAGAGAAGTGAGGGGCTACCAGCAAGCCAAGGCATTGCAAGAGACACTCGGGACAACAGCCGACATAACAGGAGAAAGGTAATAAAGAGGGGAGAAGAATCTGTAGTTAATGGGCACGGCAGTCAGAGGCCACTTCCCACACAGCCAAACAGCCCCACATTACTGCAGGAGCCCTGGAGAACATTCTTGAATACAAGAACCCAGGAAAATCATGTCTATTTATAAAGAGAAGCCTGAGTCTTCGTGAAATGATGGCTTGCGTCTGAGGTGCTCTGTTCACTAAGCAGGGAAGGGAACACTTCTCTGTAAAAATAGTAACATTAAAAAAAAAATAGAATAAGACCTGTCCTAAGTTGATTTGAGGGAAATCGCAAAAGAAAGGTTCTGAAAATGCTTTGAAGTGGGTGCGTGGGTGACTCAGTTGGTTAAACGTCTGCCTTCGGGTCAGGTCATGATCCAGGGGCCCGGGATCAAGTCCCACACTGGGGTCCCTGCTAAGCAGGGAGGAGCGTGCTTCTTGCTCTTGCTCTCGCTCTCTCTCCTCATGAGTAAATAAGCAAGATCCTTAAAAATTTTTAAAAATTTAAAAATACTTTGAAGTAACAGTAGCATTGGAAAAATAAAAAAGGATTTAAATATGCAGCCTCAGTTTCACAAAACTCTCACTCATCTGTAACACCATGTTCCTCAACTTGGCAGTAAATGAAACATTTTCCATGTATAAATACCACAATTCTAAGTGCAACCGTTAAATCTTTGAGAATTAATCTTTTGATAGATTATGACTGGCTTTTATAGAAAAATATACCTAATGATTTTCAAATAACGTAGGCGGTGAATTGCTCACCTTCTCATTCAGTCTGTAGGTAAACTTTTTGAAGAGTTAAGTGTTACTCTTTAATGTCAGCCTCCTTCCTAGTTCCCTGAGGGCTTGCTACTGATAGCATAAGACCCCTGAGACTCAGCCTCGGGGGTCCAGAGAGCCTGAATGAGACAAGCCAATCAGTCATGCTTTCTCAGTGCATTTAAAAGGAATTATCATGGCCTGGGTTCTGCTGAGGAGAAGTTGTTCTTGTCAGGTTTCTACTGCTTTGTAGAAAGCACTTTCTCCTTCTTTACAAGTCACAGCCTTCAGAAATAAAGGCAGCCCCTCCCAGAGCTATCAGGTATGACCCCAGGCAGCTCATCTATCCATTCCTCTACACACTCACACACCCACTCATCCACCCATCTAGCCATCCATTCATCCACTCAGCCATCCATCTCACCATCCATCTGTCCTCCAGCAAACCTTTACCACATGCCTCCTGGATAAATGTGAGTCCAGGGGAGAGGTTCAGCGGCCCTACCCTCATGGTAGTCTCATTCTAAAGAGGGACACTGGTGGACAGGAAAGGAGATGGCATGAAGGTGCTGTAATACAGCATGTCAGGGCTGACCCTGGGAGGGGTCACTAAGTCACACAGGAGACCCAGAGAAGGCTGCTTCTCTGAGGACGAGACTACTCTGAGGATTATAGGGTAATGGGGCATTAGCCAGAGCATGGGTCTCCAAAGAAGTGAAGGAGGCTCAGTGTGGCTGGAGGGGAAGCAGCAAGAGGGAGGGTGGCCTGGGAGAGGGGAGGTTGGAGGGTTAAAGAGGGACATATCGAGTAGTTTACACTATCACGTTTAATCCCCTCAGCAACCCATAGAGCTCTCTTATTACTTTTTTAAAGATTTTATTTATCTATTTGAGAGGGAGCGAGAGAGCACAAGCATGGGGAGCAGCAGAGGGAGAGGGAGAAGCAGGCTCCCTGCTGAGCAGGGAACCCAATGCGGGGCTCGATCCCAGGACCCTGGGATCACGACCTGAACTGAAGGCAGATGCTTAACCGACTGAGCCACACAGGCGCCTCGAGATCTCTACTATTTTTCCATTTTACACACGAGGAACTATATCTCAGAGAGGCTCATGACAAGATGACATAATTGTTAAACAACGAGGAGAACATTTGAGTCCAGGTGTGTCCAACTCTAGTGCCTTTGAAAATAAAAGAGTACATGCCACAGGAAGCTCTACCCAAGTTCAGGGTGTTACAGTTCTAGGGACAGTCACCTGAGAGACAGAAAAATGGGAAATAGGTGCATCACACTAAACCAAGCCCAGGGAGAAAAGTTCCAGAGAAACTGCAGGCCTTACTGCCTACTTGAAAGTTCCCTAAATATACAATAGTTTCTGTGTCTCCCTACATTAGTTAAAGGGTGAACTTGTCAAAATATATTACAAAGTTCTGATTTTCATACTATATAAAGAGTTCCTGCCAACCAATAAGAAAATGGCCAACTAAAGAAAAATTAAACAAAGGCTGTAATTAAGATGTTTGCAGAAAAGGTGATGCAAATTTCATTTTTTTTTTGAAAATTGCATTTAAACTTAACAAAAAGACTCCCTCATTCATAAAAAGAGAAATACAAATTGAAATTACCACAACCAACTATTTTCAACCCTTCATACTGGGAAAAATAAAAAATGCTTAGTAACATAGTACTGGCAACAGTAGGGGAAATAGACAAACTCATACATTGCTGGTGGGAGTGTAAACTGATACAGCCCCAGGGGATGGCACTGGATAGAATCTTCCAAAATAAAATGCACAGATTCTTGGATTGTGCAATTTGACTATAGGATATACTTGCACGTGTATGAAAAGACAAATCTACATCAAATCTACAGAATTGTATGTACTTCTAAAAGAATGCTAATAAACTAAATGTCCATTAATGAGGAACTTAAATTATGCTATACCCACCCAATGGATCACTCTACAGCCATTAAAAATGGAGTAAGGAAACTATTCATATACTGATGTGAAACAAACTTCAAGATCTACTATAAAGTAGGAAAAAAGCAATGTAAGACCAATGTACATAATATGCTGCTAATGTGGGTGCTGGGCTGAGCCCACCCAGATTAGCCAGCTACTGGGAGTGTTGGAGGGACCCCAAGTTTCTCTCCAGGGGTGAAGAGAGCTGCATCACAAAGGATTATGCCCATATGCAATGACTGATCAAAGGCCTGCCCCCCTTACCCCAAACTCAGAGGGCCATTCCAGCTCCAGAGCTCCCCAGGAGGATGAAACCTCTGTTGTGATAGCATTTCAGTTAGAACTCCTCCCTCTGGTCAACCCTGCTTCCTTCTCTTCCTCACAGTGCTGGCTCCTGCCCTGCCCATCTCCATCTCAGAGTCAGTTTCCATAGAACCAACTGCTACTGGTATTTGAGGGTGGAGTGGGGGGTAGGAGGGTAAGGGCAGAAAGATGATCCACTTACATACCCACTTGATTGTACAAAAAATACCTCTAGAAGGACACGCAAGAACGTGCACAATAGATCAGCTCTGGGGAGGAGACCCAAGTCGTGGGGGCCACGTGAAGTAGGGAGACCCTTTTCGGTTTTTTTGAAATTTTAAAAGGGTTTCCCCTTCCAGTGTTTTTGAAATTCATATCATGAGCAAATGTTACCCATTGACAAAATAAAGTAATAACGCCCTTAAAGGGCGAAGGCAGGGGAGGTTTAAGAAAACCTAATTATTTATAATAATTTATAAGTATATAATTTATAATTATAATTTAAGAAAACCTAATTATCTAATGACTCTTCCAGTCATTAGATAATTGCCAGCATTCAGCAGGAAGTCTCTGCCAGCCTGAAACCAGAGTCTGGGTTACTCTCCGGCCTGCTGACACTGCAGGGAGGACATTCCTCCTTTTCCATTTCAAAACCCATAGAGGCATCCTGGATGCAAGCCGAGCTGGGAATGAGAAATGATTCTTGTAGGGCATCCCTCCTTGTGCAATTGGAAGGGTTGCTTCCAAAGTACAGGCATCACCAAGGGAACTTGGGCCTTTGGCGCTAACCTGAATTATCATTCAGAGGACCGGAAAGTACAGAGTAGTGTGCGTCCTCTGATCAGGAGCACTTTGATGATGATGGGGCTGACCTTCCCACCAGGCCCATTTCTGGGAAGACATCTGAATGCCTGGCCTCGCCCTGCCTTGGTGCTGCTGACCACCCAGCTTTTCAACACATACTTGGTGGTGTGCTTTTCCAGATGCTTCCTCCGAAGAGAACTTCTGCCTCCATAATGAGCCAAGCCCTTGCTTTTAGAAGTTTCTTCCCCATCCCATTTATGAATATAGAAATGAAACATTCTAAATGAGATCAGAGGAGAATTTCTCAAGAACTGCTAAGTCAGCAAGAATGCCAGTTGGCAGAAGGAGACTGGGAGTGGAGGCTCTTCTCAGCTCTTGCAGATCCTGGGGGACCAGTAAATATCTGATGCCAACAATTCTGGTCCTAGCCATGCCATAAAATGCCTTTATGAGGCCTGACTCTTCTCCATGTACTAGATCTCTCCTCATTCCCAGATCTTTCTGTACCTTGCTTTCCCCCAACCCCTTGGCCAACACTGATTAAACCCATGGTATTTTTTCTATTTGCATTCAGCTGGCAGCAATGTGCATTATCTGGAGGCACGGTCTGGGCAGTGGAGAGTTACAATCAATGCCGGAAGTAGGAGTAGTGTTAACAGTGGAAAGTCATTCTGGCCGACCCCTCAGAGGCTTCCCCAGAGGGACTTGAGGTCTTAGAAATAGTCCCAGTCTTCCAGTGCCCTGAACCCCTTCCTCCTTCTCCCATTTAGCCACAGCATGACTTCTAAGAAGCAGAACTGGTCCATGCTGATTAGTTATAATCATAACAATCCAGATATGCTATACGTCCCAGATGAAATCCTGGTGGTATAACAGGTTTTTTTTTTAAGATTTTATTTATTTATTTGAGAGAGAGAGAGAGAGAGAGAGAGAGATATCACAAGTAGGCGGGGGGTAGGGGAAAGCAGGCTTCCTGCTGAGCAGAGAGCCCGATGCGGGGCTCGATCCTAGGACCCCGAGATCATGACCTGAGCCGAAGGCAGAGGCTTAACTCACTGAGCCACCCAGGCGCCCCAACAGTTTTAAATCTATTAAAAAACAAAACAAAAACAACAAACTGCCCCAAGGTATTGTTTGGGCCCCCTAGATTGGATTATTTCCTGCTGTTCATTTTTAGAAAAAGTCCTTTACCTAGCCAGTTGAGGTACTTGGGTTATGTTTGCAAACAGTCCCATCTCTTGTCTTTCAAAGAAACCCATCTCAGCAGACTTTCCTCCTCCTAAAGGAAATGTCCCAAATCCTCCAAAGGAGTGTGATTGGTGTGCACCCCCACAAGAGTACTCTGCCCACAGCGAAAGCACTGTACGGATTAGCAGATTCTCTTTAGTCCTTCAAATAAAGGCATATATGTATATGAGCATGTCTATACACACATATGTGTATATTTATAAAGTGTGTAATTTGTACACTTTAAATATGTGTGATTTGTCCTGTATCAATTCTGCCTTGGTAAATCTGTAAATAATAATAGCTTTTGTAAGAACTACAGGAGAAAAAAAAAGACTGGGGTTAAGTGTCCATTCCCAGAACACCTGGCCGGGCTGTGAGTGCCCAACCTCCCCGCCCTGTGCCTCAACCAGGTCTTGCGCTTAGCAGCTGAGCCTCAGTCCTGACACCCGAGAACCTGACACCCGAGATGAGACCACGGGTTTGAATAGCGGCAGTCACCGTCCCAACACTCTGGCGGGGAGACTCTCTTCCTGCCATTTAACCTGCTTGGTGACAAAGTAACAGTAAGAAATAAATAACAAGGAACGGCTCGGGGGTGGGGGGGGGGGTGTCTCAGGCACTGATGACAGCTGCAAGGAACCTGCTGTGGCTGTGAGCAGTTCAACATGGTCAGCTCCTTGCTGGCTCACTGTGGGCCCAAAGCCCACATTACCTCCTTTTATAAGCTTTAATATCCCTCGGAAACACTCTCCCTTTACATTCTCCATCTCTTCCCTGGAACTTCTCCAGAGGGCTCTGTGATTGGGTTGCATACAAGTTTCCGAGCTCACAACTTCCTTTCGGTCATAAATCACCTCTTACACACTCACTTTTTCCTTCTCATTGTTCTTCGATATTAATAGCCCCAAATCCTGGGAGCATTTGAGAACTGTTCCAGTTTTGGTTAGAAAATCAATTTGGAAACTAGTAGTTGGCTTTGCTCAGACTTCCAATCCTTCTGAGAAGGTCAGTTCCTACAAATTGGCCAAACCAGGAGCGGGCGGGGGACGGGGGGAGTGGAGGGGGAGGGAGGAACGCCTGGTAAAGTCCTCATGTTAAAAGTCTAGCCATTTTCTTATAAAATGCTAGATACCTCAGTGTCACTGCTTTAACTCTGTCTCTAAATTTTAAATGTTAATTTGAGGGGGTGGGGAACCTAATGCCTTCTGTTGTGTGATCTGATAGATAATTTTAAAAATCGCTCATTTTAGGATAGGTCAAATTCTATTATGAAAGCAGAGGAATAAGTATGAAATCTGGTTCTGTTTGTTAAAAGGCTCTGATATTATTTTGAACTTTTTGGAAATATCTTTCTCCTAAATAAGTTCTGCTTCCTCCCCAGGCTGCTGACCTTCTGCAGGGCAAGTGGAGAAAATGTCCCATCTCGGGGCGCCTGGGTGGCTCAGTGAGTTAAGCCTCTGCCTTTGGCTCAGGTCATGATCCTGATCCGAGGGTCCTGGTTATTGAGCCCCAGGACGCTGGGCTCTCTGCTCGGCAGGGGGTCTGCTTCCCCCACCCCCTCTGCCTGCTTCTCTGCCTACTTGTGATCTCTGTCTGTCAAATAAATAAATAAAATCTTTAAAAAGAAGAAAGAAAGTGTCCCATCTCATCAAATGCTGATCTCATCAAACGCTGACAGCCCAGGGCTCCCCCGTAGATGGGAGCAGAGATCATCTGCCAGCTAATGGGTCTGCCCCCCACATCAGACATCAGGAGCGTGCACTGAGGGATAAAGAAACAGACCATTGGTTGGGTTTTCTGGGAGAGACAGAAGAGGTGCTCTTCACACATAGCACGTTGACTGGAGTGGTCTGCACCCCAGACCAGAGCGGGAAGTGGAATGAACAAAGCCCAAGTCTTGGCACCATGTTGTCAAGCAGGCCTCCTGGACAGGGAAGACAAGGGCACAGTGTCCACTAGCTCTTCAGGGACCACCAGCCTCCCAGCTCCGGAGCTGGGCTTGAGCTGGACACACCTCTGGGCTGCAAACTTGACCCCAAGCTTGAAAAGCGTAACTTTCTCTAGCTCCTTCAGCCTTTATTCCGTCCTCTGATATTAGAATCAGGTCTTTCCCCATATAGCTGATCAGATGCCAGCCTGTGGGCACCCCCCGCATGTGCCCCCTGACAGATCCCCAGGTAGTTCATGTGCCTCAGCCACAGGCTCCCGCCTCTCAGCCAACAGTGGGGCCCAGGTCTGGCACAGATGAATGATTTATTTAGGAGTGCCTCCCTAAAGCTCCCTCTCAGGAGACATCATCAACATTTCAAGAGGCTGATAAAGTCTACTGCATCTTGGGAGGAAGGCTATTAATCTATTCATTAGTGTGAGACAATGTCTCTTTTGAACCCGATCTGTCTAATTGTAGAAGAGAACAAAGCCTGACAATTACAGCCCGAGACAGGGAAAGAGCATCTGCTCCCACGACATCAGGATTTCTTCCAAGCAGCTCACAAAGTGCTGGGAGTACTCCCTCCTGCCCCCACCGAGGGGGATCCCTGTCGGGGCAAAGTGATGAGAACAAGTAGCGAATCATTTACAGAGTTCTTGCTATGTACTGCACACCATGAGAAGCAGCGTGTGTGCACTAGCTGTCTTCATTCTCATAACAGCCCTGAAAAGGGAATAATTTTGTCTCCCTTCTACAAATGAGGGAACTGAGGCTCAATGTGCATGATTTGCCTAGAGCAACACAGCGAGTAAACCGCAGAGCGGAGGTCTTTCCAGGCTCCTGGCTCCAGAGCCCATGCTTCTTTCCACTGTTCTGTGTCTGTCCCTGGACAAGACAGCAGTGTGGCACCTGGGACCCAGCTCTGGGAGGCCTCCTGGCAGCGGCTCTATTCATGAGCAGGGAGGAGCCCCCACAATGGGTCTTTTGCCCTGGGTTCCCCAGAGAGCATACCAGATCTGCACCAGGTGAGATGGGGTTCTGTGGGCTAGCCAGTCAGGAAGAACCCAGAGAGGCTGGCCTGGCTGATAGGCCAAAGCTGACACTCAAACCTGAAATCCAGTATGGTTTGTTAAACTTGCCTCCAAAGGCTTCTATACCAGTTTACTAACAAACAATTGGATCATTGATTTCTGGGACATTGCTGGGACATCATTCTGGAGCATCATAGAAAGATTTATAAAGTCCTCATGCTTATTAATGGGTAAGGAGTTTCTGCTGGGCTTGAGCCTGCCCCTCTAATTCTGAAGAGGAGTTAGTGGTGTGGCTTTCCAAGCTCAAGGACAACATGGTGCCTCCCCAGTAGAGGTGTGGTCAAGGACTTGCACTGCCATCCTTCATCCCTGGACCCCCCAGGGCCACGGCCAGAGATAGGCCTAGCACAGTGCACTCACCTAGATGCATGAGGCTGGTCATTGAGAATGCCAACCCTTTTCTGCTAGAGAGTTAATGGCCCTAAAAGAAGCCCTCAAGTAATGATGGGTGGTGGCATGGCGACAGATATCTCTAGCGTCTTCAACACTCAGCATAACTCTGAGGTGTGGTCTGCATCATCTCAATGCATGCCCCAGTGCAAGTGATATTCAGTTGCCCGCAGAAGGAACTTCTGGATTCTGCACCCTGACTTGGCATCCTTCCCTTCCCTTCTGTCTCAGATCACTACTCCTACCAGCACCACTCCCAACAAACTCCTTGCATTCCAATCCTTGTCTGGGGTGTGCTTCTGGGAGAACACAATCCAGCCCCAGTCCAGGGAGTCCTCTCCCACTCCAACCCCAGGGAATATCCTTTGTGCTTCTCTCCTTAAGATGCACAATAGAAGTTAGGCAAGAAGGCTCCTTATATTGTGTGATCCTAGGCGCAGGAGCTGATCTCCCAGGGCCTCAGTATTCTCAAAGGTACAGTGCGCTGACAAGCAGGCTGACAGTGTATGGGTGTGATATGGGGGCTTATTATTGTTTTCTTTTATTTTAGAATAACTCAAGCACTTGCCATTGAGCTCTGTTGTCAAGCTGTGACTTCCTGAAGGTCACACACCATGGGCATGTCATCTCTGTCTCCCCCTTCACAGGTGACACTCCATTAAAGACTTGTTGCATTAAATTGCTTTGCCTAGAGGTGCCTCGGTGGCTCAGTTGGTTAAGCATCTGACTCTTGATTTCAGCTCAGGTCAGGATTTCAGGGTGGTGAGATGGAGCCCCCCCAGCACTGGGCTCCCTGCTCAGCAGGGAATCTGCTGGAGAGTCTCTCTCTCCCATTACCCCACCCCTGCTCTCACACATGTGCCTTCTCTCTCTAAAAAACTAAAATCAGTAAATGATGGGTTTGCCTGATCTTTGCACTACCTGTTCTGGAAGCATGATAATTCCGCTGCATTTTTTCCAGGCCCAGGGAACAGAGCCCTAAAGCACTTCCTGTTTGTTGACTTCTTCAGCACGTGTGTGCTACTCTGTGTGAGCCCACAGCCGGAGAAGGCAGCTGTGAGTTATCTCATGGGTTGTGATTTCACTCTTCCTACGTCAGAATAGTGAGAGCATGTCTCACAGGAGGCAGGCCTCAAGAACAGCACCTGTGTTGATCTGTGACCATGCTCCTCTATGCCAGGCCTGTAGTAGGTGCTCATTAAATGTTTGCCATTGGACTCAAATAATCTGATGCAAATATGCCAAATAGCACCAGAGGGTTTGCTCTAACGACTCCCATCTCTGACAACTGGATATAGCCAAGGCCTGACTAGGCTGATTTATGAGAGAATACCTTTCAAAAATTGGAAGGTGACAGATAGTCACTAATATTGGTAACTTTGCCCTCCTAGACACCATTTATGCACGTCAGGTTACATTTAAATTTTCTGGAGGTATATGTAGCTTACATTCGATTTTCAAGACATAAGTCTTGAAGCATCTCAGTTTAGAGACTCCTTCCCTGAGTTTTGATGATTTGGCTATTATGGATCAAATCTCAGCCTTTTTGTTAGCACCAATATTGGTTAGCTGAGATTTTAAACACTTGATTAGGAACTACCTCAACCACATCACAACTGTTTATGAGGGCCTTCGGTATCTTAGAGAGTAGATGGGGCCACTTCTTGGCCCTGGGCCGCTCTGTGATCAGACTCTGCCCTGGCTGCTACAGCTCACAGAGAGGTTGAGGCCTTAGAGATTACCACACTCCATAGATTTAAGAATCAATTCTGTGCTTGGGAAAGACTTGTCACAAAGCACATACATTTAACTCCACAGGTGACACTAGAACCATCCCCAAGGCTGGTGAGGATCTGTAACTGCTCGTAAAGCAGTTCTAAACCCTGGCTGCATGGAGGCATCAGCTGGGAGTCTGGCACCTGCTCTGACCAATCAGATCAGGATCTCTGGGCACGGGACACAGCATGGGGGCAAAAGGGATCCCTGGGTTCCTGTACTGTGCAGTCAGGCAGAGGGGAAACCCAGTGCTCTGAAGAAAGGATACAAATTCAACCAATTTCCTAGACAAGAGGAGATGAGAAAGAGCAGGTTCAAAGATGGAAGGAGGATGGCAGGAAGTGGGGGGTACCCAGTATATCAACAGGTCACAGTGAGAAGAGAGCAGAATGGTGGAAACCCGAGAAAACTTTAAAAATGCCTCTCTCTGTGGCATGGTATGCGGGACACACCTCAGCAGAGCACATGCCACTTTGAATTAAGTCCATTTTCTATATATTAATTTTAGATCAGGAGCTCGTTGAGGGAAGGAGCCAGGTCCAATTTGTCTTTATGCCTCTGATACTGGCATGTGTTGGGGCAGAGGAGGAGGTCAGGAAACATTGGACAGCGAGTGAAACAACAAACACCACTTCCCTCCTGGATGCCCTGAGGACGTGGACTGAATACAACGTGAAAACAGCGGGGGTTTATATGACTGAATCTTCCTACAAAGATGCTCACTTGGCACTCACCGTGTGTGCCAGACACCAGGCAGAGTGCTTTTAGGAAAACAGAGCTTCGGAGGCACAGCGTGTAGACGCATGACAAGGGAGCTGAGGCTCACATGGAAAAGCACGGGACGTGCTTCAGAACGCACAAGACTAGCTGAAGCTCGGGTGCAAGGCACGGGCTAAAATACAGCAGAAGCAAAATGCTGTTCCGTGTACTCCCTTCAAGGAGCCGGACAAGGTACGACACCCATTAGAAAGATTTCCTTCCCAGATGATTATGCTTTTTCAAAATCTGCTCACAGGCTCTGTTTTCTGGGAAATCCACTCATAGTAAATTCGTTGCCATAATTCTGGATGAGCAAGGCATTGTTACAGCCACACTTCCCACCCAAACTCCTTCCTCCCTGCCTTAGAGTCAACACCTTCTGTGCCCTTGCTCCTCTAAAACCAGCAAAGTGCGGCCCGGAGAGGACAGTTTTCTCTCTCCTGATAAGCAGCACTTACAATCCGCAGGTCATTCACAACACACAGCCAGACTCCTGAATGAGGAAGGTTCCTGTCCCCAAGAATTGCCCCTCTCTGATCTCCTCAGCAGCGGCTTCCATGAGAAATCAGAGCCTGCCAGAGCCCTCATGTCTTAGAATAAGGGCCTTGGATTTCAGCCATGGCTCTAAGTTGGTCCCTGCTTTAGAAGTGCCCCACAACCACAGGAAAAACATCTGAGGAACAGGGGAATATAGGCCAGGAGTGATTGGAATTGGATTTCAATCTTCACTTCCATCCTGCTGCGTTCTTCCTGAACATGAGCTCTTTATGTGAAAGATAGCTAAAGACAGGCGATCACTGGGATATTTTACTGAAAAAACCACACTGCTATTTCCTGGTCTAAAATGCACAGATTACTGAAAATAGTCCTTGAAAAAATGGAGAAGTTTCCTCTCAGTGGTTCAGCAAGCTTAAATAGTGTCTCACCCGATCCCAGGGGTAAGGGTTGTTTCCTCTGTTTTATGGATGGGACACTGAGATAGGGCAGTTATGAGAGCTGACTGTGGTCCCAATGAAATGGTGGCAAAGCAGGTCCAAGATCTCCGTGTCCTGGCTGTTCCATGGAAAGACCTTGTGTCACCTGCAGTCCGCCTCTCTTGCCGGGTCATGGCCCATAATGAAGGTCAGGTACTCATGGAGCCCAGGTATATAGCTGGAGTTCCACCAAGCAGTGATGGCACCCACGGTGGGTTTAAGGCACTCCGTGTCTTCAAGGAGTATACACAGTAGAAAGGAAGAGAAATGTACCCAAGTAACTATACGACAGAGAGGAGCCCACTGAATGTCCTGGGAGAGGGTCAAACTGCAGGACGATGAGGGAGCACAAGAGCCTACATTCCATCACACTGGGAGAGGAGAGGTCAAGTGGAAGGAAGCTCAGAAGTCATGGAGGCAGAACTTGAGGGTGGATCAGATATTTTTAAAAACACAATAACCAGGGTATTTAAAAATATAACAAGATTTGTTTATGTCAAAACAAGTCATTCATAATCCACTTCCCACTGCAGTGGAATACCCATTCCAGATTGGTCCATGCCCACCACTAGGATTCAGACACGTATGGGCATGCCCTAGAGAGCTACAGGGCAGGCCACCAAGAGCCTTTTGGCAGCACGTCAGGCATGACCCGCTCGATCACTAACAAAGCCAAGGTGGTCGGAATGATGAGTCTGTCATTGTATCTGTCCCTTGGGTTGAGTCCCAGCCCAGTCTTCCATAAACACCTATCTAAGCAGCAAAGAGCGGGTTCATTAAAATTGCATATCTACAGCTTTGCAGAGAATATGAACAGACCGTGTTACCAGGAGTGTTCCCCCAGACACAGGGCCTCCAGCATCAGTATGCCTGGTGGAGGGCTTCAGTGCTTGGCAGTTGCTTTGTGTGTGGGCATCTCCTAGCCCTACAGGTGTCTGAGGCTGGCGTAGATTCCATGGCAGAGGCAACTTTTCTGTCATGAGATTCTTTTGGGGAACCATGGGAGACTGAGTATTCCCTGGAATTTCTGGGACCCAAATCCTACAATAACAAGTGGAAGTGAGAGATACCCAAATGCTGGTTTGTTCTATAAAAAACAGCCACATTTGTAACCCTCCACAAGAGTAGCCCAAGGAAACATAGCTTACATAACTAAGTTCATCTTTGCATATTCTATTCCAGTCCTTATTCACTTGCATATATAACAGTCAGAGTGCATACTTTTCTATAATTCAGTTTTTCAAATTTATCACCAAATTACAGATTGCAGGTGGGGAGATATGGGAGGCCATCCATGCAGATGAAACAATATCGCTCTCAATAAGTGGTTCTCAACAGGGGGCAATTTTGTCTTCCACAGAAACATCAGGCATTAGGCAGTGTCTGAAGACATTTTTCATTGTCACGTCTGGGCAGGTGATGCTATGGGAAGAGGCCGGGGATGCTGCTGAACATTCTCCTATACATGGGAGAGCTCCCCACCACAAAGAATTATCTATCTCAAAGTGTCAGGAATGCTGAGGTTGAAAAACCCTGATCTCTAGATGCAGAGACCAGAAAGAATCTGAGTAACTGTAAGTATCCCAATTTGAAAGCTGGCCGGGTGGGGGTACACTGAAGCTACCCCAGTAGGTGTTCTTGTGAGGAACAGAATGTACAGAGAGGGACCTGGAGGATACCCAGATAAGGACCAAAGGGCAAAAGAGAAGAAAGGCCATAGGGTGGGGGAAGAGCTAGTAAAATCTGTGCCACAGAGGCCAATGGTGCCATGAGGCCTAAGGACAGGATGAGGCAGGTCCAAATCTACAAGATGGCACAGAAGAGCTGAGGCGGGGGGAATGTCACCTGTGCCCTCCACAGGGAGAGCTGGTATTTGAACTTGGGTCTGCTGGCCCCCAGCCCAGGACTCTTCCCACTGGCCACATCACACTGTCTCAGGACCCCGTGGGTCCATGAACACCTCTTGCTGGACACAGGCGGGCTGGCTAGAGCTAGACTATCACAGACACAGAAAGATGATTAACAGTTACCAGAACAGAGAGAGTCTGGTGTCATACAGAAGCTTTCTTCTTTCTTCCAACATGAGCTGAAAGCCCTCTGGGGGCCATAGCAACTGCTTTTGCACAGAGTCTTTATGTTAAACAAATAAATACTGCTTACCTCCTCCAGCGAAGCCCTTGGTGGTAACTCCTCAGCGGAGAGCTCAGTGGGGAGCTGAGCTGGTGGCTGGGGGCTGCTGGAAACTGGATTTCATGAGCTGCAGAGGGGAAACAAACATCAGAAGGGATGGATGCCTTCCTAGTGAATCCAGACATGCAACCGTAAATAAGCACAAGATGATGTCTTTCCCCTTGAAGTATGACAACCATGGAAAGGCTTGACACTACCCTGCCATTGCTGGGATGTGTTGAGTGGACACGTATACGCTGTAAGTGGAGGGTACATTGTGGCGGGTATGATCTTTTGCAAGGTACCACCTATCAAACGCACAAAGGCACTTTCCTTTTGCTCAGGCACCCATCCTAGAGAATGTTCACTGAAACTTAGAAAGTTAAAAATTTAGAGACAAACAAAATGTTCATCGCTAGGGCATGATCTGACTGCCCTATGGTACAGCTATACTGTTGGACATAGCTGTTAGGGAGAATGAGCAGGTCTCCATGTATGTTGATATGCAAACAAGGGTCAGGATTTATTTTGAAATGACAAGAGCAAGGTGAAGTTGTGAGACAAGTAGAGATGAGACATTCCTGTTTCTACATGAATATGTCTGTGCACCCATAGAAATAGTACTGGGAAGACACGCACAATGGGCTGACAGTGCTCTCTCCCTGAGAGGTCTGTGGGATGACAGAGGAAAGACACCACGCTTGCATGCTGTCACGTTGTTACAACTCACTGGTGGGATTTAATGCCTACCTGATGGGATTCCAACTTGTCTCAGATAGAAGTCCCAGCCTTGCTCACTTTGCCCAAGGTTGCCATTTCTGGTCTGGTAGCCATGGCCACCTGGGGCACAAAGACTCCAGGAGGACACACTACAGGGCTGCTCCCAGGGCACAACATTATTGCCGCTGATGTATGAAGGGCAAGTCAACCTTGGGCAATTTAGAGCTGCTTTGGTGGGCACTGGTGGTCTTGCTTCTCTCATCCCCCATTCCCATCTGCCTGCCCAGATGAATGCTGGAATGCTGCAGAAGCTGCATTTCTGGAGGCAAAAGAAGCCAGGAAGAGCAAAGTGACTCCTGGGCCATGTCTCTTCTCATAGCAAAGAGCACAGTGATCAGGACTCAGGGTCAGGGGCACATCCACACTCTCTCAGCCATTTCTGTTAGGGCCAGTCATCAGCCTCATTCTCCGGCTCCAGTCCAGTCCTGGGACTGGCAAAGGTAGGGGCATTTCAGGTTCTGAATCTTGAAGCTCGGGCTCCCTGTGCCAGCTTCTGCCCCTCGCAGCTTCATACTAAGGCTGGAAAAATCAGCGATTCTTGAGTGCTTACTCTATATCAGGTACTCTTCTGAGTCCTGGCCATGGAGTGTGGTCTGAGAACCAGCAACAGTCAGCATCGCCTGGGAGCTTGTTAAAAAGGTGGACTCTCGGGGGCACCTGGGTGGCTCAGTGGGTTAAGCCACTGCCTTCGGCTCAGGTCATGATCTCAGGGTCCTGGGATGGAGTCCCACATGGGGCTCTCTGCTCAGCAGGGAGCCTGCTTCCCTCTCTCTCTCTCTGCCTGCCTCTCTGTCTACTGTGATCTCTCTCTATCAAATAAATAAGTAAAATCTTAAAAAAAAAAAAAGGCGGACTCTCGGGCATGATAGGATCCAGGTGATTTGTGTGACATTAAAGCTTGAGAGCCACTATCCTCAGTACTTGGTTCTATTAATTCCCTCTGAGTCCTATTATTATCATCCCCATTTCACAGACAGAGTTTAAGCGACTTGTCTTAGGTCATCAGGCTAATAACTCCTATGGGCAGGACTGGACCTGTAGAGCCTGCACTGTTAGCCACCACAACACAATGCTGACTGTGCCAACAGCAGGGATTACAGCCTCCTGAACTCCCTGTCCAGCCAGATCGCAGAGGCCTTGGGGTGAAGAACAAAGTCAACTTCACCATGACTAGCTCGGTAAAAAACCATGTCTTTAAAAATTACAGAATCAAAAAAAAATTACAGACTCAGAGAGCAGAATAGTTGCCAGGACTAGGAATGCAGCTGGGTGGCGGTGGGGGTGGGAGCTGGGGGTCACTGCGGTGATGGGGCCACTCTGTATTTCAGCGGTCAGTATTCTGGTTGTGATATTTTACTATGGTCGTGCAAACGTTATCACTGGGGGGAACTATGGTAAGTGTGCAGAGGATCTCTCTGTATTATTTCTTATAATGGCATGTGAGTCTCAAAGGGTTTTAATTAAAGAAAAAAAAAGCCTTCTCCATGGCTAGTATTTCCAAGCTTAAGACCCTGCTGAAGAAGCCAAAGTTAAATTTTACACATATGGACCAGAAGTGTGTTCTGATTAAAATATGCACAGTTAAAGGCCTGGGGAGGGGGAATGAGAGGAGGCGATCAAGTCCAAGTGCAGCTATTTACCAAAACCATTTGTGCTTTAACACTTAATTCTCCTTTGTTCCAGAATCTCGGCTTATAGCGTGTGCACGTGCACACACACACACACACACACACACGTGTGCATGCCTCCCACAACCATAACCTGTTAGTCATTTAGATGGAAATAATCTCATAAAGCAGTATTGATGCTAAAGAACAAAACAGGAGGGCTCCAAAGTGGGGAAACCATGACTGGCTTTTTTTTTTTTTTTTAAGATTTTACTTATTTATCTGTCAGAGAGAGAGCGGAAGTACGGAGAGCTGCAGGCAAAACAGGCAGAGCAGGGAGAGGGAGAAGTGGGCTCCCACTGAGCAGGGAGCCTGATGTGGCACTCGACCTGAGCCAAAGGCAGATGCTTAACCGACTGAGCCAACCAGGTGTTCCTACCATCAACTTTTAAGAGAAAAGAGCCAAACCAGAGTCCTGCTTTTCACAGAATGTCTTAGCAGGGGGTTATCTGGTAGTTAGACAAGCACAGATAGAGTTATGTCAATTAACAGTCTGCAAAAACACCCAGCCCAATGGTGAATCCCAAAGCTCGTGTGTGTGTGTGTGTGTGTGTGTGTGTGTGTGTGTGTGTGTGTTAGAGAGAGAGAGAGAGAGAGATGTGTTGTGTACCACATACTTCTGATTGAAACCAATAGTTGGTTCAGGTCATGTGAATCGGGCATTTTTGTAAAAGGCTGGAAAGTTCTAAGGTGAAGAGAGGACCTCCCTGGTGGGTGGTTCATCAGCTGGCTGCTGGCCACTTGTGGTAGAAGCCGGCTAGTAGGCATCATTGACACTCCTTTTTAGAGTCCAGACCAGACTCAGCAAGCAGCTCTTCCTTCACAGCACAGCAAGGCCTGCCAGGCTGCAGGGAACTCTGTAAAATGAAGATTAAGAGCCCCCTTGGGGACTGCCACCTCCGGTCACTTTGCACAGTAGTCTCTGATGGATGTTCTCCGTGCTGATCACTGTCAGAAGCCAGCCCCAGATTGTCGCAGACACCACATCACAGAAACCTGCATGGGTGGTCCCAGTAAGCCACCACATGACTCTCACATTGGGTGGCAACTGAAAAGACAGGTCTTTGTGTGGGAGGTCATTGCCCAGTGACCCAAGGAGAGGACCAGGTCTGCCATGCCTGGGGACTGCAGTCTTTGTGGAATGGCAGTCCACAGGCCAGTATCAGCCTTCTTCTTTCCACCCCTTCTCTTTCTATGTGTATGTGTGTATGTCTTCTCTTTTCCTCAAACCTCATCTCCTTGGAGAATGCTATTCAGCTGAAGATTATATTAATTCCATCACCTTCAGTGGAAATATCCACAAGACTGTTTGATATGCTCCTGATGAGATCTGCCACACCCCAAATCCAGGTTTAATAGGGGACTTGAACTCCACCCCAGTAGACTGACACCAGTAGTCTAGGAAAATGTGCCACCAGCACAAGGCGCTGTGCAGCCCCTGTCCTAACACACTTGTCTTCACCCAGAACACTCTACCTCCCATTTTGTTTCTAGTTTTTCCAGCCTAGGACCTCCTGTCTTGTCTTCCTGCTTATTCTCTTGTTGTAATCCAATTCAGTGTAAACACGGGTGGGTAGGGCTTTCAATTTGGTCACTTCATCACTCTTCCTAGCACATGGACCCTGGGACATAGTATCTACTCAATAAACAGCTCTTGGGGGACTACCAGTCTCAGACTGATCTCAGAGCTGAGAGTCAGTCCTACTTCTCATGCTTCTAGCTTCACTCTTTGACCATAAATTTTATGGTCCACTGGCCAGTCTGGAGAAATTCTTCTCTTTCTCCAGAGCCCTAGAATCTCATCTCTTCTAAGCTTGTGGCCTCCCCGTTTTCACCGTAGTTCATGGAGCAGAAAAAGACACACAGTCCAGGGCTAAGACCACACAGGTCAAAGGTGATCTGAAAGCCATCCTTCTCCAAGGCCCGGCTGTGAGTCAAGTAACTAAAGCCCACAGGGGGCAACCAGGCATGGAGCCCTGATGCCAAAAGTAATGCAAAAGAGGTTTGGGATGAGAAATTTAAGCCTGAGACTTTCTGGAAGGAGCACCAAGAAGAGAAAGACAGAAACTCAGAGTTACACCCTTAGCACCCACATAGCCCAAGGCTGGAGGAAATCACACCACAACACTGTTCTCTGTACACTCAAATGACAAGGAAGCTCACTAGTGGTTTTCTTTATCCTGTAGCTCATGCTCGATCTTGGCTGCCATGTGCCAGAAAGCTGGGAAAGAGTTTGCATTTCACAAACATGGACTTTCATAAGCCTGACATTTCCCACAGGGGGCCCTGCTTCATCAGCATTCGGAGAAACGTCTCTGATCAAACCTAGGTCTCAGCTTGGTCTCCGTGGTGTAAGAGCTAACAGAAAGGAACATTCACGTGTTTGGATGTTGGCTCCAAACTTGAACCAGCCATGGTCACATGCTCACACGATGCTTAGAAATAGTGATAAAAACAAATAATAGAACTGGTCAACAGAAGCAAAGTGGCTGGTCTCAGCATCAACTTTGCAACGCTCACCCTCTGAAAAGGGCATCCACCACCAAAATGAGTGTGAAGACCCAGTGAGGAGGGGCTGTGCCAGACTCGCCCAGAGGGTGGTGTGCGGACATGTGTTTGAGGGACAGGAAAGATGCAGCCCCTGAGACAGAGGATACATATTGTCCTAGGGCCGCTGTAACAAAGTGTCCCAGACTGGGTGGCTTAAAACAGAGATGTACTGTCCCACTGTTCTGGAGACCAGAAGTCGGAAATCAAGGTGTCAGCAGGACCACGCTGCCTCTGAAGCCTGGAGGGAGACCAGGCTTTGCCTGTTCCTCAATTCTAGGAGTTGGCTGGGAATGGTAAATGCTTGGCTGGTAGCCGCGTAATTCCAATCTCTGTCATTGTCTTCATTGTCACATGACTTTCTCCCTGTGTGTCCCCATGTCTCTCACTTTCTTCTTGTAAAGATGTCAGGATGGGCACCTGGGTGGCTCAGTGGGTTAAGCCTCTGCCTTCGGCTCAGGTCATGATCCCAGGGTCCTAGGATCGAGCCCCGCATCAGGCTCTCTGCTCAGCAGGGAACCTGCTTCCTCCTCTCTCTCTGCCTGCCTCTCTGCCTACTTGTGATCTCTGTCAAATAAATAAAATCTTAAAAAAAAAAAGATGTCAGGATGAAGGGCCCTTCCTACTGTAGAATAACCTCATCTTAACTAATCACACCTGCAAGGACACTATTTCCAAATGAGGTCACTTTCTGAGGTAGTGGATTCCAACATATCTATTTTGGAGGAGATACAATACAACCCATAACAGAGGGGTTGAATAAGACGGTGGGCCTGGGGTCCATGACTGGCAAGGTCCAGTGTCCTGGGAGCATGGCAGGAAGACAAGCAGACCTCCAGGAGAAGCAGAGACAAGGGGAGGCAGGATGTAGGACCCAGTGCTCTCAGCCTCAGCAAAAATCTGATGACCAAACCGGGCACATAAGTAGCAATGCTGTCCGCTACAGACCTCAAGTGCTTGGACAATATGGTTGGTATAGGCTATGGACCACCACACACTTCCTGAGGATACCTGGCCAACGTGGCCTGAGAGCACAGCCCAGGGTGGGAGCCCCATGGTGACCAAAATCAAACCCTGTAACACCAGGCTCTGGCCTTGAAGTCAAGATTATTTTGATTTAGGAAAAAAAAAAACTAATGTAAACATGGCTCTTAAATCCAGCTGATATGGTGGTTTGAAATTTATAGTAAGCTTTCAAATTTATAGACTATAAACATAATCACACTCTATTTCCATGCACTGCACAAAAACCAGCCCTCAAGATACAGAAGACATGAGTCAACACGGCCAATGGGGTCAAAAATGGGCAGAAAGACTCCAAAAGTAGGTAGGTGTCAGGAGGGAGTAACGACGAACCCGCAAAATCCAGTGTTGGCGCAGATCCCCTCCCCCTTCTAAGTCCTTGCAGAAAAGAATATTAATAAAATGAAACTCTAAATCCAATCCTGGAGCAATAATAGAATGCTCGTGCCAAACTTCACAGCCGTGGGAAGGATGGATGTAGCTGAGCAAATCTGTGGACAGCATTTCTCGGCTGAAATTCTTGAAAGCTCATAGTGCTCAGGCCAAAATGCTCTGGAAACCAAGTCCCGTGGAAAATGCAAACTTTATGAATTGCACATGTGGCCACAAAGTCAGCTCTGCAGTCGTAGTGAAAAGATTTGCCGAGAAATCTTGTCCCCATGCTGAAGACCACCAGGGCTGATGCAGAGCATACCATGGGCCCCAGAGAGGATAGGAGACTCATTCAGCCTTTGGGATTTTCTTGGCAAACTCCAGAAAAAACAAGTGGAGGCCTGTTCCAGAATCAGACATGACAGACCAAGGGGCCATTTCCCTTTGCCTGAGGGTTGTCCCTGAAGAAGCAGCACCCGCAGAGCAAAGTGAATCCTTCTCCAGCTACTTGCCCTTTTTGTCCCTCCCTTTTCCCATCTGTGAGTTGAGGATCATATAGAATTTATCTCGTGGGGTGGCTGTGAAGGTGCTATGGATTCATATATGTGAAGCTCGAAGAAAGCACCAGCCCCTTCAGAACGGCCAACACAAGTCCTCACCTGCAGCAAGCACTCCAGCAAAGCTAAGTTTCAAATCTCTCCCCGAAGCTGCTTCTCTTCCAGCACGCCTCCTAAATTTTCATTTTTACTTTATAGATCTCAGATTGCCTTCCCACTTTGTCTCCCAACAACCTCTTCTCAATCTGGAGAGCTTCCCGCTCCCTGTCATAGGATCTAAGGACAGGAAAGGCCCTCCTCAGTCCCTCAGCTTCCGCCCCTGCCCCAAGGCAGAGTTCTGTTCACACCGACTCCGACAGATGGTTGTCGTTTCCAGACAGGAAATATTTATCGAGCATCCATTCTGGGCCAAGCCTTGTGCTCAGAGTTGCTAGGAATACGTACAGGAGTGGGGCCGGCTGGGCTCCCACCGTCTGTGTGGGGGAACTGGAAACTCAGACAGGACTAGATGCTGCAGTCTTGAGGCAGAATTTCTCCTTCTCTAGGAAACCTCTGTTTTTGTTCTTGTGGCCTTCAACTGATTGGATGAGGACCACCCACATTATTAAAGGTCAACTCTTTCACTTACAGTCCAGTGATCATAGATGCTAATCACATCTAGATTCGTGTCTAATTAAATGGCTACTGTAGCATCACCAAGTTGACATAAAATTAACCTTCACATTCAAGGTTCATTTATCTTTGCTCTCCCCACTTCATGTCTAGCTTTCTTCCCACCCTCCAGTTCTGTGACCTAGAACAATGTCAGGCCCACCATGAGACACAGAGAAGATAGCTTTCCATTGACTTTTTCATCAGCTCTCACACTTGCATTCACTCTTCATCCCTAAAATAAATCCTTCATTCCATTTCACTCATAATGGTGGGACTTTCAACCTGTCTTCCATCAAATTTATTTAACGTATGTGCCTATGAGGCTTTTGCATGGGGAGGTGGCATACCTCACAACTGTCCCCAGAATTACCCAGGAGGATGTCACAAAGAGTGCTCACATAGAGGTGCCTTGCTGGCAATATTTTCATGACTCCAGATTCTGCCAGAAAAGATGCCAGAAGAAGATGCTGGCCACTGAACACTTTTGGCTGTGGCACACTTACAGGAACTAGCAGTTCCAGAAGCCAACCTCTGCAGGGATGGAGTGCTGGAGAACATGTGCCCTTCAGCCTGGCAAGTGAGACACACTGGAACCAGGAAGAAGAAGCCTCTTCCTTTTCCCTCCCTTGTGCCCTCAGGGTTCCCAGTGATCACATGGAACAATTGCCAGCTGGCAAAGAAGAACTCTTTGCAAAGCCCATGCCCACCTCCATTCTGACAGAGTAAGCAAAGGGAAGCGGATTTGGAGCTAAGAAGCAATACACCCAATAAACTAGCATAGTTCATTCTTTTGTCTACTCAGTTTCCACATGGGCACTTGGACAGATGTTCGAACTTTTAGGTAACAGTGAAACAACGCCGCTTCCAGTCGGTGAACAGGAGAAGAATTAGGCACAGTCAGCTGCAAGAGATTGGGAGCAGGGGACAACAGTCGAAAAGACTGTGGCACCTAGTAACTCCACAGTCTCACTTTTATTAGATAGAAAAAATAGCCAACAGAGGAATCGATGAAGGTCAAACATTAGTCACGTGTCTTGTGGACAAACGAGGAGGATAAAGTTTATAGTCAACCAAGTACATTCAAAGGACTCATCTAACTAACAACGGGCGCTTCTTGGAAGAGAAAGGAGCAACAACGAAAAAGGGAAGCAGGCGGTATTTCATTCCACCCTGAGCTGACTGGGCGTTCCGCCCTGAGCTAGCCGGGCATCCCCAGCTGCCCAGCTTCACGGTGGTATATCGTCCTTCTCCCCAAAGACCTGTTGCCAGTATATGTTTTTCATTAAAGGCCATATCTAAATGTGCTTGGTAACTAGTAAAATCCTCCAAGGGTTATCGTTTAAGTAACACATTGTTCCGAGGGGCAGTAGCAAAACAATGCTATCTTCTTTCCACCTGCCTTGATAAGGCTATCCTCCTTCCAAGGGTAGAATTTCTCACACTGTCATCATAGCTACCTATGGCTTCCTTCCTTCATTCTGTACTCCTCCCGTGCTCTCAGTCAGATCTCAGCTGGCTGGACTCTACCTGAAGGCATGACTGACATCTTAATTCCTGAACAGTCCTTAGTCACCCTGCCTGTATTTTAGCGGCTATAGTTTTCTATTAACCTCTGCTGCCAGGTGTGGAACTACTAGGAGGTGCCCCCAGAGAATCTTATGAGTTCCAGAAATAGTATTCCTTTCCTCCACTGTGTAAGTACAAACTATCATCTCTTGGTGCTCAGGGTCAATCACTCCAGCAAGTAAGCCAACTCCTTTTTCTTGATTCAGCGGTATAAGGAACCCAAAGCAGCAAGGTTTCATCTTCCCACTTCATGGAATCACAGCCCATGTGAAGCACTCTCTGCTTGGGGGACTAAAACCTACAAACCAGCAGAGCTCAAAGACACCTGAACAGGAAGCAAAAATTCCATGTATGGATCACTGGGCATACTAGCAAGAGTGGCAGCTCCCATTTATGCCCCTTGATTCCTCGCCCCAACCATTCTAACTGTTGGGGAGACAGCACTATATTAGGATTTTGATTCAAAGCATATACTACATCCTGTAAGACAGAACCCCACCCATTCAGGAAGTTGTTTCACAAAAAGTACTGCAACTATGTTTTCAGTAAGTCACTGAACCTTCCAATTAGCCCAACCATGTCCAGTGGATGGGGTAAGACCACATAATTCCATGGAAGGGGCATTAGCTCACTGCTACACTTCCTTTGCTAAGAAATGGACTGCTGATCAGGAGCAACGCTATGAAGAATGCCATGGGGGTAGAAAAATCATTCTATGGATGGTGGTGCTACAGACAAGCTATGTGCAGATCCATAGCTAGAACATATGTCTATTCCAATGATGACAAATACCTGCCTCCTTCATGACAGAAGAGGTCCAATGTAATCATTCTGCCACTAGGTGGCTGGCTACTTACCCCAGGGAATGGTGTCAAGGGCTCAGGGTCAGTCTCTGCTGTAGGCAGACTAGGCAGTATAAGCACCCACGCCACTCAGCTCCTGCATAGCCTCCATGCCTGCACCATGGCTCCTTTGTTAATGGGCCCACTGAGCAAGCCCTCGAGAGGCTGGGGAAGGAGGCTGACTGATATCCACAGAATATGTAATTTTGTCCATGTGGTGACTAACCTTCCCTGTAGTGGATACCCTTTGGGTATCCACATGGGACACACATATCTTCACAGTTTGTGCCCATTCTGAGAGAGATCCATCCAATACCTCTTTCCCCCAGACTTTCTTGCCACTAATCTTCCAATCACGTTCCTTCCAAGTCCTGGATCATCCAGCCAAACCATAAGGGCATTGCAGGAGCTCAAGACACCACGACTACAGCAGGCAGGCACTAGAGAAAGGTGGCCCCTTCAGGAGCCTAACACAGTAGAAACCACATGCTCTCAGGACCTAAGCACTGCACAAAGCATGATCTATAGGAGTCTGGTAAATGAAAACCAGAGAGTGGAAACCCCTTCTTTCTCCAGTGTCCCTCAATGTCCTCCACTGACAAGGCTTAGAATCATTCCAGCTGGCAAAGAAGAAATATTTAGAAAGCCCATTTCCATTATCATGGAGCAGACAGAGATGAGTTTGGAGCTGAAAGGCAATAAATTGGCAACTGGCATGGGGTGGGGGGTTCTATACTAGGAGATGGTCAGAGAGAAGGGCAGGAAGCAAACTAACACATTGCAATGCACTATTCTATGTATAATCTGAGCAGATGTAACTTCATCAGGAGTCAGGGCCAGAGTAATCAGGAAAGACCGCCTATAGGAGGCAGAATGTGAGCTTCTGCCACCCCAGTAAGATGATCCGCTCAACCCAAGGGTAGGGGCTGCCTGAGTGTTCTCAGTTCTCTTCAAGTCTAAGCAAACCACCCTTACAAAAAGCAACTTCTGTGAGCCTGACATTGACCTGAGCATCTTCCCTCATTTCCCCAGAAGCTGGCCAGGGCCAGACTAACAGTAGGTACTTAATAACACTCAATGACTTTGAGAGACTTTCCTGTTCCACTCCATCAGCATGTGACCACACTTTAACCTGAGGGTCATCGCTTGCCCTAACATCTTCCTTCCCAGGGACAGCAGCCTGCCTATGACCCCAGCTGGTTCCGGAGAAGTCACTTTGCTTCTGGAGGCTCCTTCATCCCTGTGTAAAGGAAGCGTCACCCTCTATTGCTCTAACTGCAGCTCTGACCTCCTGGGTGCTGGCAAAGTCCCTCCATCCTCATGACAGAGAGAGCTTGGAGTGTCGTGATGAAAAGAGGAGCGGAGGGAGGGAGCAGTCCTTCGCGTACCTTGGATATGGACACAATTTTGGTCTCTCCAACCTTTGCCTTTTAAAAGTCAGGCTTTTAGAAAGACAAAGAAAGAAGCAAAGAGGGCCCCTGGGGTCTCTAGGACTTTGTATTAAGGAAGGATGGTCACTGTGCTCTCAATCTTGCAATGTCTCCAAGTTGTGGCCTTGATTTTATAAACATCTCCGTTTGGGCTCCCTAAGTGAAAAATGTCTTGGGCAATGAACAATCCCAGAGAGATACATAGCCTTCTCCAAGGTTCTTGAGACCCTGGATGAACTGCTCATAAATGCTCTCTTTTCCCCTCCTTTACTGCTGTTTGGTTCGCCCCTCACCCCCCTCAAAAAGTCAGATCCAACAAGTCCTGAGTCCCTACCTGGATGGCCATTATCCTCCGCAGCCCAGCTTTAAGAGGGATGTGAGGGATCTGTCCCTAGGAGCTCACCATCCCACCCAGGAGAGCAGAGTCCCACCCCTGGATGAGGCAGGGTGGGTAGGACACCGTGGGGCTTCTTGAAAGGCAGATCCTTATTCAGAAGTTTTAGGGAAGGCCCAGGCAATCTATATTTCCAACAACTTCAAGTGATGCCAAAGCTGCCAACCTATGGACCACACTTTGAGTTGCAAGGGTCTCCAGTGTGTGGGTTACAGAACCATGGTGACATAGGAACTCATGAATCCAGAGGCTACAGGCCCCAACAAGGTCTAGGAAGTCAGGCAAAGCTTCACAGAGTTTCTGATGCTGGAACTGGCTCTCCAAGACCAGGAGGTTTTGCAGGGAGGGAGGTGTCCAAGCAGGGGTGCAGCACCCTCACTTCCTCCTGCTACAACCACTATTCTCTCCTGTGAAGAGAATCTCTCCTGTGAAGAGATCCACCCACGTGCTCTTCCTGCTCAGCATGCCCTGCTTCCTGGGGTTGGACAAGTACATGCTGTGTGTCATGGTCACGTTCCTCTTCCCACCCTGGTTCCTTCTCTGACCCCTGAAGGCAGGAGGAGGACACTTTAGTAAGAACTCCTGCCTACTCTCTCCTCAAGCAATTATGGGGCAGCAGGAACAATGGGACTGCAGAAAATGTAAATGGGCATACATTGGGGAAATGTGGGTAATGGCCAGAAAAGGACAAAAGATGAGAATGTCCCCTGATGATGACTGGCAGGGGAGGTGGGTGGAGGTGGGCAAGTCTCTATTCACTCTGTTTGAATGAGGCCCTGGGGAGCGATTTTCAGCCTCTTAGTCAAGAGTCTGGCATTTAAGCTGCATACATACTCCACTTAGTTCAGTGGGCAAAGTTTGTCAACTCCTAAGACGCCGATGGCTACACAGTCCTCTTCCCGTCCTGCCCCCACAGCCATCCTATTCCAAAGCCACCCTCTCCTCAGGACCACAGCCAAGCAAATCCTACACACACATCTTTGAGGCCCGCACCCCCTCTCATTCAAACCCTGCTCCTCCCAGCCTTTTCTGGCTTGAGAGCCTTAGCCTGTACGGGGGCATCTGCCGGTGATGCTCTGCCCTCCACCCCCAGCACACTGGCTCCCCCTAAGCCTTCAAGTCTCTGAGTAAAGTCACCTCCACAGAGAGGGCCCCCTGTCTGCCACTTGTCACCACTTCCTCATCTGTGGTTCACTTGGTGATGTTCTTTCTGTCCTGCCAGGATCCCGGCTCTGTCAAGTCGGGTGCCATCACAGTCTCTGGTACCTCCAGGACATTTGAGAGACATTCATGATGAGAAAAATGAAGCCCTTGGACTCTCAGACCTCTCATGAGGGGTTCCCAGGCTAATTGATACCACATGGATCATTTACAGCATTTCTTTCTAATTCATATTATTAGCCACAGAACCCCTTCTCTGTCCCAAAGCAATTTCATCCCAGAAACCCAAAGGCCCCCACCTAGTGGTTCCTGCAGATGCTTTGACTCTCAGACACCCCCGAATGAGGGCCAGTCACAGGCCAGTGTTTCTCCCCTTACTGCCTCTTCTCCATTTTCCCATAAATGAGTTAGCCAGGGACCTTATTCCCAGTTGTTTGGCTCCAACCAGAATTCAAAGCTGGAAGTGTGCAAGAGGGAGTCTGCAAGGTCCTCTCAGAGGAGAGCTGGGAGGTCAGGGCCGGAGGCTTCAAGCCCTTGTTTCTGGGAAAGATCTGAAAAACTGTTGCCATAAGCAGCAGAGAAGGAGATGTCCCAGGCTGCTGGTGTGCGCCAGCTCTGGGCAGCTATGAGTCAGTCCCCAGGCCACCAGTGCAACAGCCCTAGAAGACCAGTTCACTGCTGCTTGGCCCTTGCCTGCCTCCCCGTGCCTACTGTGGTCTTCATCCACAGGCACCAGCAGAGAGGATCTAAGGACTGTTTACATTCTTGCCATTTTTGCTTGTGTTTAGACCTACTAAAAAAAAAATCCATCTTAAACATTTATAAGCAATCATAGGCCCTCGTGGATTTCAAATAAACTTTCCTATAAACCAGTCAACATCAGAGTATCCATCCCCCTAAGAATCGTAAACCCACAGAGCTGGTAGGCCCTTAAAGATCCCAGTATCCTTGTTTTTCAAGTGGAGAAACCAAAGCCCATGAGGCACAGGGACCTGCCCAAGTTCCCAGGGCACTTAGTGGCGTATGTAGGGCTGGAGCGCAGGGCTTCTGCTTCCACAGCCCAGTGTTCCCATTTCATGTGTGAAAAATCAGAGCCCATCAGCACACTGCCTCTGCAGGCATGTGGTTCTAGTTTTTAAGAGGACAAACTGATTTGAGGTTTCAAAATATTAAGCACTTAGAGTTTGGAGAAGGAATGTGTGTTAAGTGCACATTCTTGGTCGTCAGCCATCCCCCAGCGCTGGGCAGGCTGGCTGCCTGATGCGAGGGCCCTGAGACTCAGTGTGTCTAGCCGTCTGTGGCACAGCTCCACGCCACAGGCCCTGAAACTGCTCACGTTATAGCACGGTGCCACAGCAAAGTGCCAGGCCCCAAAGTCCCCATCTGGAAAGAGGACAGCAAGGATGTGTCCTCTCCAGGCAGGATGAATCCTAGGGTTCTTCATGTCAAACTCTCCCCCCAGGTTCTGCCCTAATAAGGGGGCTATAGACCCAGGAATGGAGATCCCTGCTGAGGTAAACAGCTGAGGTAAATGGAAGCCTCCTCAAAGCCTAACACCAGACAGAACGGGCCTAGCTTAAGGCCAGAAGACGCCATGCAGGCCCTAAGCCCTCTGGGTCATCACCTTCCTCTCTCTACCACCACAGGCCCTGACAGGAAATTGAGCAAAGCTCTTTCTAAACCTCTACTGTGGGACTTCCAGGCAGGGCTCTGAGAGCCAAGGCCTATCCTCCAAGGAATCAGCTTTCAATAAAAGCTGTGGCCCCAGGAGATCCCACCACAGGGCCTGTTCAGCAGAGGACACTGGACCCTATGCTGGCTTGGGATGATAGGGAAGGCCAAGGCTGGCTGGGAAAGCCAGAAGGTGACCCCTTCGGCTCAATGCAAAGACTTGGTGGCCTCTTCCCCCATCCCTGTGCCCAAAGCCCAGGATATTCCCTTTGGAAATCCCCTAGGCTCCAATCTCCACACAGCTGGGAGGCTGAGGCTTGATGGCACAATGAGGACTGCCACCTTGGGCCCTAACACTCTCCCTAAAGCACAAAGGTTTTAGCCAAGATGTTTTCAGAGCAAAGTAATTGACTGTATACCCAGATTTCAGTTGTGCCTGGCCACGCACCTGACTGTTCTGTGTCTGAGATAAGAGGGGAGGATGCTGCTAATCTCAGGGGCCTACAGACCAATAGGAGAAGCCTAATCAAATTAAGTCTAAATGCAATGTAGTTCCTTGGATTGGATTAGGGGACAGAAAAAGGACACTGGTACAAAAACCAGTAAGTCCAAATAAAATCTTGAGTTTAATTAATAGTTATATATCAAAGTTGGTTTCTTACTCTTGATAAATGCACCACCAATATGTAAGATATTAATGGGGAAAGCCATTACAGAGGAGGGGTAACAGGGTATAAAAGGGTGAGGAGTATATGGGAACTCTCTACTGTTATTGCAACTTCCCTGTAAATCTAAAATGATTCCAAAATAAAATGTTCATATAAAAAAGTAACCACTGATCATGGAATCACTATGTGTCATTCACAGGGCTGAGTATTTCCTCTGTAGTATCTCATTTAATCCTCCCCAAACTCTATGGAGGCTGCAATTACGATCACCCTTTATAGCCAAGGAGACTGAGGCCAGAGCTGCAGACAGGTCTAGACTAGAAAAGTAGACTAGACCAGAGTCTAGGTAGGCAGCAGATCACCACCACTCAGAGGAGCAGAGATTGTGTAAGAAGTCGCCTGTACAATCCCATATATAGAAGGACTCTGGGATTAACACACTACATGGAAATCCACATCCAAGTAAAGGTGAGCGATTTGCCATAAGGCCTCTGAAACACTTGCCAGGACTTCTGAACTCCCTCCAAAGCCCACCTGAGAGCACTCTCCCACCCTGTGCAGTGTCAATGGTGAGAGCAGCCATCCCTCCCTGCACATCCAACTCCTTCCAGCGGGAAATTAAATTCCTTCCTACTCCCTCCTCAAGAGCCTTGGAACGTAGTCCTCAGAAGCTTACCAAGGGAAAATTCTTTCTTCCTTCTATTTATAAGATTTTTTTTAAGACTCAAACACTTCCTAGGGCTCTTTTTCACACAAACAGAAATTGTGCAGCTATTTCCAAGTCTCTGGTTAAGCATGAGGCCCTCCATCCACCCTGCAGTCTGACTGTGCCCACCACTGCCCCTGACGGACCTCACCCTCCTCATCCCTCCTCCGCCCTGCATTCCAATGCCAGGAAGTATGACGTCATGAGATGAAGGAGAAGGAGAAGTTCGAGCTCTCTCCCCAACTAGCCTGTTAGCTGACAGAGCAGGGAGTGGGTCCTAGTCTCTGGGTCTTCTCTCTTTTTTTTTCTTTTTTTTTTTAATTTGTATTTTTTATAAACATATTTTTATCCCCAGGGGTACATGTCTGTGAATCGCCAGGTTTACACACTTCACAGCACTAACCATAGCACATACCCTCCCCAATGTCCATTACCCCACCCCCCTTTCCCGACCCCCTCCCCCCAGCAACCCTCAGTTTGTTTTGTGAGATTAAGAGTCACGTATGGTTTGTCTCCCTCCCAATCCCATCTTGTTTCTTTTCTTCTTTTTCTACCCCCCTAGTCCCCCATGTTGCATCTCCACTTCCTCATATCAGGGATATCATATGATAGTTGTCTTTCTCTGATTGACTTATTTCACTAAGCATGATACCCTCTAGTTCCATCCACGTCATCGCAAATGGCAAGATTTCATTTCTTTTGATGGCTGCATAGTATTCCATCGTGTATATATACCACATCTTCTTTATCCATTCATCTGTTGGTGGACATCTGGGCTCTTTCCATAGATTGGCTATTGTAGACATTGCTGCTATAAACATTCGGGTGCACGTGCCCCTTCGGATCACTACGTTTGTATCTTTAGGGTAAATAGCCAGTAGTGCGATTGCTGGGTCATAGGGTCTTCTCTTTTTAATATCCATGTTCTACTAAGTGCTAGAAATGGGAATTCTTGGCAGCTTCTGGTCTGAGGAGCTGCTGAACAAGAGACAAACCCACAGAGGGTATTTACACATGGGGATCAATGTCTCTGCTCTGCTCTCAATTTCAGTAATGAGCAAGAGAGACCAGGCCAGCCTGTCCTTCCCAAAAACACTAATCCAAGAAGAGTTATGATCCCAGACAGACCTGGCAGAACTCAGGGAACTTGGGGGCAACCATGTCATGGCAACTCAGGGTGAACTTGAACTCAACTTCCATGTCAGGTTTTGCTCCTAGTGGCTGAATCAACCTCATCAGGAAAAGTTTCCCATTTTGTCCTTGAGGTTTTAACAACTTTCTAGGAGTGACTCCAGTGAGCAAGGTCACAGCTGAGATGCTGATGGTCATTTGGGGGGTATTTCAGGCCCAGTGAATAATTATGTGAACAAAATAACACAAAGTAGTTGCCAATAGCTATTAGCCCCGTGAAAAATAATAGTGGAAAATTCGGTTGACTGCCTATCAAAGGGCCTTTACAGAAAGGAGGAAGCCAGCTGTGGTTTAACATCTGTAAACTCAAAACACAATGCAAAAGAAGCGGACAGCCAAAGGAAAAACTGTCCACAAGTCCTTACCCTCAGAATGATATCAAGACTCCTGTACATCACCTAATGGCCGAGAGCTGGTTTCATTCCAAACTGGTGTGCACCTGAGCAGTTCAGAGACCTTGGCTGTTTCCGAATAGCGACAGAGCAGCAGACAGGAGACTTATTCCCATTGCCCCCCAAAACAAATTACTCTCTCTGCAGAGACTGCACTCTGGTGAGTGAGAACCTTCCTCTGTAGGTATTCCAACCCTTTCCATCAATACTGATGGCAAGGGAAGGCCTGGGTGAATGCCACCTCCCTGCAGGTGAAATCAGCACTAGGTGATAGCCTCATCAACGACTCACCCCTGCAAAGGTGGCCTCGTAGGAGTGATGATGAGCAGGAAAACAGTCTTCATTTCATCCTCTAATCTCCTGGGAAATGTCCTATGTGGTGTGCAAAGGGCATGGCTATCAAATCACACAGACCTGGGTCTGATTCAGAGTTCCATCACCCATTATTAGCTGGTTGGCCCTGAGGAAGTGAGTTAACCTCTCTGAGCTTTAGTGTCTTCATCTGCATTGCAGGGCAGGGTAAATACTAGAGATAAGAAATAAAAACCCTCCAGGATGGTGGCAACTATGCAGATATGCAGAACAAATTGCTGGCTTTTTCATGAATATTAGCAGGTAACACCACCCCTAGGACACTAACCACCAGTATGCCACGCATATGCCAGATATCAGCATCAACACTCGGATTGGAGATGGCACTGCCCCAATCCCCATAGCTCCCACTATCTGCTTTGCAAAGTTGACAGAATCTTAGCTGCCTGTGTCATCTTCTACCACCTTCTACCACAAATGCCAGGTTCCTACCACATCAGATTCTCCTAAGCACATCCTGCTTAGCTGGGACACCATAATACCTTTATTAAGATTGGTCCTCTGCTTGGGAATTTTTTCTCACCATCTGCACTTGTTGAAATTCCATAGGTCTTCCAAAATCTGTGTCATGAGTGGTCTTCCCTGAAGAGCCTTCCTTAATCTCTGTTAGAACCACCACCTTGACCTTCCACAGCACAGTCTTATGTACTATCAGTTGCTTATCCTAAGGCCTAGGTGAGAATGTACTGTGCTCTGCTATCAGTCCTCTGGCTCTAGCAGGGTATGGGCTCTTCCGTTATTATGGGTGGCCCATGTCAAGCAATACTTGATGCACAAAGCCTCAGTTTCCTCATCTGTAAAATGAGAGGATGCTCATGGTACCAAATACACAGAACTGTTGGGAGCATTAAACATATTTATGCAAGTGAGGGTACATGGTATGTATTAGTCCAGAAATGTTTGTACCTACTCTGAGAACCTGTGTGAGTAAACTGGATCACTGGCTCACCAACTTGGAAGCCCTCCAAGGCCAAAAACTAGATCACCTCCACAGGAAGAACATGGTTCTTGGCAGGGGCAGATGCTCCATAAATGATGGCTGAATAGGATTTCCCTTGGGAGAGTTAGTCCTTTGAAGGTTATGCCCATCCTGATCCCTCCGCATGGTGCTAAGTAGGGACAGAGGGCAAGTTAGCCCTTCATCAGCACTGCAGGTGAATGAGGCCCATGGGAGACAGTTTGTAATGGGGGGTGCCCTTCTCTACAGCAAAAGGCCCTTCCCCCATCTTGGCCCCATCAGGGCCCCTGAAGGGTCTCTCTGGTCTCACCTCTGCCTTCCTGAGGCAGGAAGAAATCATTCTTGCTCCAGTCCCACTCCTAGCTTGAAGGTTCTATTTGGAGCAGTTGAGTGCCATTCTGAAAGGGTCACCATAGAAGGGGCTACAAACTCAGCTTGGTCACCTCTTCCAGGGACTTTGTGTTTAGCCCCACATTGGGCAGGGCCACAAATGACCAAAGAACTGGGCTTCATTCTCATGGAGGCTGCAGCTGTTCTTGGCTTTTCCCCACCGCCCGTTGGGAAACAAGACAGAAACAAAATTGAGCAGCTGCGGCTGTAAAAAGAACCTGCTTCAGAACAATACATTGTGTCCAGCAAGTATGTGTTATGGGCCGGTGATGGACAGCTAACACATGTGATAGGTGAGTCCACTCTGTGCACCCCCACGCTGCTCTCTGTACACTTCCTTGCCTGTGTGTCACGGGTTCAGGACTTGTGTGCCATTCCCTCCAGCTCCCATAGCCCCGAGTCCCTCCTGTGGTGCTTGTATGTGAGGTAGACTCTTAATGCCACTGCAAAAGTCATAAGTGAGGTGGATGCCATCTGAGCTCCCTGTTCCTTTCTCTCTACCCTTGAGCAAATGCCCATCAGATGCCACATCAGCACCATCAGGACCTGCCAACAGAGTTTTCATCCCAACCTCAGCCCTTCTTATGTCCAGATCCACTCGCTATGGACGTAGTCAGGTTTGGCCAAACCATGCTTGCACACGTGTTGTTTTGAAAGATTAGCACTGAATCCAAAACAATATTTCTCTTGGGTTCCTCTTCCAAGCCAAAAGAGAAAGACAAGTTTCAAAAAAAATAACACATTATTAACCAATGAATGAGAGCCAAGAAAACAATGTAGCCAGCATATTTATTCCAAATAGCTTGTTTAGAATGCAAATTGCAAATATATTTAATTCCATCAGGCATTCTGGAGAACCATGCTGAAGGCCTCTTACAGCCAGCAGAGCCAAGAAAGTCACCCTAAGTGGTTTGGCCCTGCTTGCTGGTCAGGGACTACCTAACACTAGTTATTCCTGGGTTCTCCAATATCAGGAGAAGGTGCTCCATGCCAAAGGGCTCACTCTGAGAGCCCTGCTACCTCTCAAACCTCCTGCTTCAGAGCAATATTCCTTCATCCCATGCCTTTGCCTTGAGAATGGCCATCTGGCCAGAAAGGTTTCCCTCTAAACAAAGGCAACTTGCCCAGGAGAAGAGAAAATAAAAGCCACTGTGACAGTCTCTATTAATGGATGTCAAAACTAGCCCCCAAATGTGTGAAAGTCCAAATCAATTTGATTTATGAAAACTAAGCAAACTTTCCAGTAGGTTTGGCACATCAAACGCAATGAAGAGAGGCTTTAATTATACTGCCTCTGCTCATTAAATAGATAAGATCTTAGCAGAGACAAGCTACGTTTTGTCTTTACAAAAAAATGTGAATCCATCTGGCTCCATATTTTATAGTCATCAGTAGCCTGCAGCCATGTGAAATGCCCAAAGTTTTCATCTTCCCAGATCTGGGGGTGGAACAGAAGTGAGACATCAACACGAGAGCTCTGAGGCTGGCAGCATGGAGATGACGGTGATGTATTGAAGCATTCCTGTCTCTACAGAGCCCTAGAGCTAAACACTGCATATGGACTCAATGAGATGCCAAGGCATAAAAAGCCCAAAGAAGAAATAGCCCTGCACTTTATCACAGAAATCCCTTCTCGGGACGCCTGGGTGGCTCAGTTAGTTAAGCAGCTGCCTTCGGCTCAGGTCATGATCCCAGGGTCCTGGGATCGAGTCCCACATCGGGCTCCTTGCTCAGCAGGGAGCCTGCTTCTCCCTCTGCCTCTGCCTGCCACTCTGTCTGCCTGTGCTCACTCTCTCTGACAAATAAATAAATAAAATCTTTAAAAAAAAAAAAAGAAATCCCTTCTCTTAGGCAATCAATGGAAAGAAGATTCATACTCTTAATGGTTCAGATGACCCCTCTTCCAACCCAGAAAGGACCAATGCTCTGTGGGCATAAGCCTCTGCATGTCCTAGGGCTTCTCAGTGAGGTCATCCCAAATACCAACTAGAGAGTCAGTTGGTACTAATGGAAAACTACATGTAGGCAACAGAGTTCCAAGACCCCTGGGGAGCCTATCATTGTTCAAATGAAAGTGGCTTGGGGGAAATATTGCTTTGACTGACTCTCGCCCAGAAGAAGCCCCATATGCTCCTCACCTCAGAGGACTCAGAGCAGGAGCAAGTATGTGAAACAGCAAAGCTCTCTTACAAAAGACCCACAGTCCTTGGACTTTTCTTCTTCCCTCTTTATTTTTTTCTATCATTCATCCAAATGTCTTAAATGTCTTATAAAATGGTTCTAAATTTATATCTCCATGACAGGCTTCTTCCTTGAATCCTAGGTTTTAGATTCAGCTGCCAATTTGACATCTCATTTTCAACAGGTTTCAAACCAAGCTTCTTATCAGTTGATTGTATATATTGACCTTGTGCCCCATTATGTTGACAGAATCATTTCTTAACTCTTGTATGTTTCCCCCATAGGTTCTTTAGGGTTTTCTACATACAAGATCATGTTGCTTGTAAATAAAGATTGTTCTATTCTTTTTTTTTAAACTTGTATGTATGCCTTTCTTTTTTTTTTTTTCTTCTTGCCTTATCTCACTGGCTAGAAGCTCCAGTACAATATTGAATAGAAGTGGTGAGAATGGACAACCCTGTCTTGTTCCTGACTTTAAGAAAAAAGTATGTAGTCTTTAATGAGAGAATATGATGTTGGCTATAGGTTTTTCACAGGTGCTGTTTATCAGGTTGAGAAAGTTCCCTTCTATTTCTAGTTTTCTGAGAAGTTTGATTAAAAATGGGTGTTGAACTTTTGTCAAATGCTCTTGCTACATTTATTGAAATAATCATACGGTTTTTCTCCTTTGCTCTTTTAATATACTAAGTTACGATAATCAATTTCTAAATGTTAAATTGAGCTTATATCCCTGAAATAAATCTCAATTGGTCATAATGTACAATACTTTATATATATTTCTGGATTCAATTTCCTCATATTTTGTTGAGACTTTTTTCTGTTTGGCTACTTTCAGGAAAATGCTACTCTTTTTTTTTTTAAGATTTTATTTATTTATTTGTCAGAAAGAGAGAGAGCAAGTAAGCACAGGCAGACAGAGTGGCAGGCAGAGGCAGAGGGAGAAGCAGGCTCCCCGCCGAGCAAGGAGCCCGATGTGGGACTCGATCCCAGGACGCTGGGATCATGACCTGAGCCGAAGGCAGCCGCTTAACCAACTGAGCCACCCAGGTGTCCTTTGACTTTGGTTTTATTCTTTGTTGGGGTTTTGCCTTTGTGTGTTTGTTTGTTTTTCCTTAATCTCAAGGTATGGTCCTCAATTTAGGGAGTGATTCTTATTCCTAAAATATGATCTTTCCAGGGTAATAACTGAATGTTTGAAGGGCTCACTCCAACTTTGCAGTTTCCTCTCCTCCAAAACCCTGCCCCACAGTATCTCCAAACTCTGATTTTTGCCTCATCAATCTACTTTAATTTGCTATGTTTTATTCAGGAAAAAAAAAAGCTGGTGATAGATATCTGTGGAATATTAAACCTTCTGAATAACACAGAGAGCTGGAGAGCTATGAGACTAGAAATTCTCACTGTTTGGCATCTACCTGACTATACTATAGCCCTTGAAACACAAAAGTATCTTTCTTTTGTTGCTCTTAGGATCATTATAAAGACAAAGTTGGTAGTTAAAAGCCCAGGCCTTGCCGAATAACTTTTGTTTGAAGTACCATATTAAATGGGCTATTCACACCTGTTGGTACCTAAACATTATTTATTGGCCCCACATTTTCCTATTCTATCTGGTTATTTGATCAGACAGCTTTGCTATGAAACTGGATGCTACTTAAGGTCCTTTGCCTCTCTGCCTACCCAGCTTAAAAGTTGTAGCATCTTATCCTTTTTGTTAGAAGAGGGTAGATTGAAAAGAGGGCAGAAATTTGAAAGAAACTGAAGTCATTTATGTTTAAGTTTGTGTCCTTCTGTTTTGTGGTGTTCTTTTTAAGGGGGTGGGGGTCTTAAGCAAGAGCTTGACCTCACAACCCTGAGATCATGACCTGAGCTGAAATCAAGAGTTGGACACTTAACCAACTGAGCCACCCAGGCGCCCCTGTCTTGTTGTGTTTTTGTTTTCTGAGCCTAATACCATGTCATTGGCTCTCTTGACAAGATGCAGAAAAAGAATCCATAGAGTACTTAGAATTGAAACCAAGTGCTTCATGATTTATATAAGGATAATGATGTGTGCACATCACTGTATTTCATGAAATCTAAGACCATTTGATTATAAGACTTACTATTTTGGGTACCTTACTTAAACTATGGCATGATCCTTTATCAACAGCCTTGTGGGACACAAGAAATCAGATGCGCCATTATGGTTCTAAAATTTCTTTCATCCTATGCCTGGGGATTTGGTAGTTATCATGTCTTTAGTAGCATGACTCATCAAGAGATATACAATCCATTGTGTACAGCTCAGTAATGAGCACAAAATGAGCACAGCTTCATTTATTTATAGTTAACTTCCTTTACAGCTTTGGTAAAGACTTATTACTCAGTGTATGGTCTGGGCCTGTACTAATAACATCACCTGGGGGCTAGCTACAAAAGAAGACCCGCGGGCTCCACCCTAGATCTCCCACATGCCCTTAACAAGATTCTCAGACAACTTGTGTGCACATTAAAAGCTTAAGAAGTATTTCCATAAAGTACTTGGTGGTTGTTCTGCAAGAAATATGGAATTTTGGTCATCTCTCCAATGACCGATATTTGCTCCACTTATAGCAATTTTAAATATCTCTGCTCTTTTGTGTTTGTTTCAATACCAAAGTATAATGTAATCTTTTTTAAAAAACAATTCTAAATGTCAGTGAGACTTAACATACACAGCACCAAAATGTATATAACTTCCGAACTCACTGAAGTGAAAATATGAACAGTTAAGACCAAGTTTTCACATGCACAGATGGTGACATGTCATGACTGCTCCCTGGCCGGCAGGAACCGTACCATGCCATGAATTATAGAGATGTTAAAATATGAAGAACAGAGAAAATCTTCATCTTCAAATTGATGAAATGGAGCAAGTGATGAAAAATATATTCACTCTTTATGTAGATTTAGGCTTTTCTGGAACTAGAAATCAAGGTCATTTCTTACAACAACAAATACAGTCGAAATATTTTCAGCAGTCCCTGTCATTGTGGCCTAAACTGTTCCGAAGGGAGACGCAAATGGCTTCTCTAAAACTGACAGGAGGTTGAGGATGCTGCTTTAACCAAGAATAGGGAGCTGAGACTTCCAACCCACTTCATAACTGCCATTTCTGTTGCTTATGAAAGGAATTCTCTTTGCGTTGTTGCATACCAGACTTTTCAGCACTCACATTTCTCTCCTGATGGAGAAACCCGTGATGAAAAAACACTTCTGCCAAGAGAGACTCCTCCTGGATTAAATAAAATTGCTGTACTCCTTTCCCTGACCTTTAGTGTGAAAAAACTAATGAGTTGGGGACCATGATTAAAAGAACTTCTCAACAATTTTTCACCCAACTGTCCCTAAATGATTGCAGAGGCTCGAGCTCCTTAAGTTGGTAACATCCTGCTCTTCTTTGGGTCCCTGTGTGCTTGGTAAGTTTTCCTTTTCAAGAAGTGGCAGGAGAGGTCAGTAGGGGGAGGAGTGGGAGGAGAGATGGGGAGAGGGAGGGATGGGGAGAGTGAGAGCAAGAGGGAGACCATGAATTCATCTGGAAGTCCTGGGAATCCTGCAGCATCTACTTCACATAGTTTTCTTTGCTGGTTCAACTCCAACAGGAGGGTATGGTTTCACATGGGCAGAACTAAGCCAAACATTTGGGTTGTATTGGTTATTTTGCCAGTTCATAGCTAGCATGTGATAGGAAATTTACTTGTTGGTTATTTGGGTTGACCCCATTGATGATAAATTACAAATTCTGAAGGTCAGGGATGGGATCAGTTCAACTCACCCTGCATTAGCTCCAAATCCACACAGCTGTTAAACAAATGCCAGTCAGCACAGATGCCAGGAGTAACTATATTTGTTAAAAGGGGCTAACTTTTTAAAGGTCATCTTCTCTATTTTTCACTCCAAGTCCTAATGATGTTCACTCTTCCTCACTCTCTTTCTCCCTACACTGAGGCAGTACAGAACTTGGAAAATTCTTCCTCAGTCCCATGGGAAGCAGACCACACTTCAGCAGAGATGTACAACACGGTCTGGCTTGACTAGTAACAGCCCACATGTTTCCCGGTGTGTGAAAGTGGTATTGCTCAACCTCAGGAGTAATGAAAGTTGAAAATTGGCACCAGAGTCCAACATCTAAAGACTCTGGCTACTGTGTGTGCAGTTGCTACAGAGGATGCTTCTAGTACAAGAACTAAGGGCTTGTTCCATTCCACATGCTGAGCTCTTAATCAGATTAACAATGGCGCTGTTAAATCTCCTATCACTGAAACATGGGCAGCTTCCTACAGACATGAGTGTGACAGAAGCTGCCCAGAACTTTCTGTGGAAAGTGGTCTCTGCCCTAAGAAGTTAGCCATGCTAACTGGTCCCTTTCCACAGCATGGACGCCAGAAACAGCACGCCCCAAGCACTATAGCGATTTATAGATGACTGCCACTGAGACTTCAAGCTCCATGTCATCTTCTTTGACCAGAGAGTCAAAAGTGACCTTTCCATAATGGAAAGCCCCAGAGCACATTCCTACCCCTCATCATGGAACAAAGCACTTCAGATTGGCTTGTCTCTCTCCCTCACTGATTGGCTTGTCTCTCCCCCTCACTGAACACTTAGCCCCCCCAGGAGGAGTCTGTGTCTCACTCATTACTTCCCCACAGTGCCCATCACAAGGCTTGGCACCAAGTAGATTCTCTATTGTGTTTGTTGAATGAAATTAGTTAGAAACATAACGTGCTAGATATGAGGTAACCTGTAAGGGGACGATTAGGAGGTCAGCAGAAGGTCATTATCCAAGACCAGTGAGTAATAATTACTCTTTTTACTAGAACCATTCACCTCTAGTCCTAAAATGCAGGCTGCTTCTTAAATATCTATAGAAATGGGAGCCAGAAATGAGAGTTGGGGATGGAGGGGGAGTACTGTTTAATATGAAAGAATGACAGATTTAGGTTTGACATAGTTTTCTAATATTTGCTTAGGGAAGGACTTATTTTGACCTCACCAGAGGATGAAATCTGAAAGACCCAAGACATGAAAGGATGAGTGGAATGAGCAACATCAAGGGTAATGAGTTTCCTATCACTAGAGGTATTTTACTAAAGGCAATGGTGTGCAGCGTCTGACTTGTACTTCCTGGAGAGAGCTGGCTGTAAGTATCTTCCCAGCGTTGTGTTCAAAGATGTTGTAGTGATAGCTTGAAATCAGCCATGGTGGGAGTATTTATACCATGGAAACTGGCTAATTACAAACAAACATCTTTAAATTTTCCCCAGAGAGCCAGCTGTTCGACATCTACCAGCATAGCACTGATTAAAGATTCAATGACTGATATTGAGGACATTTATACATGAGATCCTACACTGAAACACAGTTGGCAAGATAACCTTTCAGGCCTCTACCAGCACCAAGTTATTTGATGCATCTCTTGCCCCCTCTGGAGAGACCTCACGCCTTGGATGGCTGTCATTGTTGCTGGCCCCACCACCAAGGTTCCCAGGCCTGCTTACCTCACCTGTTTAAACTATGGACTTGGCCAGAGATCTGCCTCCCCAACACCAACACCACCAGACCCTGGCTCAGTATGCACAGATTCAGCCCCCAACAGGCAGTCCTGCTCAGAGCCCTGAGTTGGCACACTGCTGGGGATAATTTCCTGCTCTGTGGCATGAGAGCTTTCCCCAAGCTCCGCTGCAGACGTGGAGCAGCCCTGGACTCCACATGCTCTCGAACAAGCAGAGGCTGCAGGGCAGGGCCATTAGCATTTTCTTGCAGACAGTGTGTGGTTTCTGAGATCTCCCCCAGGGATCCCATCCTCATGAGGTTGAGAGTCACATGGGGCTAATGGGAGGGCTTGTGTGTACTGGAGTCACAGGAGACACAGATGAAGGTAATTAGCAGTTGTCCCAAAGCAAAGCTGCAGCAATGGCAGCACTCAATGCATGGGGACACTTGGCTTCCTCCTGTGAATAAGGAATTCATCTGGCTTCAGCTCTCTTGGTCCTCAAAGCCACAACAGACCTAGAGAAATCCCCCATGCACATGTGGCTACTTGTTTTCTCCTTTCCATGACACAGCCCCGGCCTGACAGGCAGTAAGCACTTAAAAAGTATTCTCTGAGTGAGCAAATTAGCAACCATTCTCTGCCTTGGGCCTCTCAGACTTCATCTCTCTCTGAGGACTGGAACAAGTGCATTTCCTCCAGAAGGCCTTCTCAGACCTAAGTATCAGGTATACCACAAACCCAGGACTTAACCCCAAATCATTCCTTTCCCTTCTCAGAAACTCCCCCAGTGGAAGTCATCCTGTGAAGACCACTACTTGGACTTGTCTTGGCTTCCTTTGGTCTTGTTTTTTCAAGGACACCATGGGCTCCTTGAGGGCAGAACCCAAACTTCCTCTTTCTCTAGTGTCCTTCTAGAGGGTCTAGCTCAATGTCAGGGGTCTCAAGGTTCCATGATTATTGGTCATTGGCTAGGCTCTCCAATCACTGGGTCATAGATCAGCTCTAGAAGATATTTTCTCTCTCCCTCTTTTTATTGCTTCTCTTGTTCTTTGCCTTTGCATGTACACTGGGTTGCAGAATGGACTCCATGCCAGCAATGTCTCCCCACAAGAAATGGCAGCCACTTCCCTAATGAGGGAGCAGCAGAGCCCACAGGCTAAGCACACCCAGCACTCCCTCATGACCAGGTGACACAGAGTTGGCCCTGCCTTCCTACCTTGTTCTTGGAGAAAACTGGACCGACTAAAAGACAGTTATGGGCACAGTACCCCCAAAGAACAGAAACAAAAATAGCATGAAGCACCTGGCCTTCCCCAATTCTAACTTCCCCAATTCTAACAATTCTAACAGAAAAGAACTCAAACTTGGGGAGAAATGGATTTACTTTCCCTGAAAGAATTCAGAAGTCATCTGGGGAACATGTCAGCCATTTGCCAACTTCAGACTTAAATTAAGTTTAAATTTTTTTTTAGAGCTCAATATGTTTATGCAAATCCTAAAACTGAGCAAGATATTTGCTACTTCATTGTACAAAAATCTAAATCCAGGAGAATCAGTGTTTATTGCTGATTCCAAACTTAGAACCATGAGAGTTAATTTGTTTTGTGCAAATAAATACTATGATTGAATCATCCTCACATCTACCTGTCTGTCTTAGTCTGCTTGGGCTGCCATAGTAAAACGCCACAGACTGGGTGACTTAAGCAAAAGAAATTTATTCTCTCACAGTTCTGGAGGCTAGAAGTTGAATATTGGGATGCCAGCATGGTCAGGTTCTGGTGAGAGCCCCCTTCCTGGCTTGCAGGTGGCCACCTTCTTGGGGTGTCCTCACGTGGCCTTTCCTCAGTGTGTGTGCGTGCGCGCACGTGGAGGGAATCTCTCTTTCTCCCTCCTTTTCTTCTTTTAAGGCCAGCAATCCTATCAGAATAGGACTCCTCCCTTATGACCTGATATAACCTTAACCTTACCCCTGCCTAAAAGCCCTATCTGCAAGCACAGTCACACTGGGGGATTATGAATTTGAGGGGTGCACAATTTGGTCCATAGCAATGTCAGTGATGAGTTTTGCCACGTCTCCAAGTTCTTCCAGACTACTTATCTTCCTCATGGTAGGCATGTGTCTGATTACTACAACCCACTGTCTTACAAGAAATCTAAACAACAGCGCACAGAGAAAAAACATCACTTCATCTAGTCTGTTGTGTTCCCATTACTCGGATCAGCTCCCCCATCCCTTGCAATCACCATTAAACCGCAGAGATAATTACCTATCTGAGGGCTGCAGTCCTCCCACATAACCTGAAGCCATTGCCATTTGTCACAACAGATCATTTCCAGAACTCTGACAGCCACCCCTGGAAGCAGGAAGAATGCTCATTTTCCTCACCCTGCCAGAGCTTCAGAAAGAACTCAGCTCAAAATAGATGCTATTGAAGCAGGAGACACATGAGGAGGTACACAGCCTATCAATACCTCAACGCGGGCCTCTCCTTGCCCTCCATTCTATTGACCGCATGAGAGCCGCTGCTGGAAGCTTTGTAATCCAAAACCATCAAGTATTCATGAGGCTGGCAACCACAAATAGAAAATGAATTGAATCGCTCTCTTTCAAATTAGGATAATGACATTGTCTGGGAAATGATGATTTAAAAAAATAGATCAAAATATTGGTTTGAACTTCCTTCCCACTATTCTTTCTGCTCAGGCTCTTCCCTCTGTTTTTTCACCTCTCCCAGTGGCTCCCAGAGGCTCCCACAGTCTCTCCCAGTGGCTTAGAGACCTTGTGTTCAGTAACACACTCCCAAGAATGAGGGGCCAAAGTCAACCTTGAAATTTGTACATTACTATTTCCAGGGCAGGAACTAGACTTTTCCTCCTTCAGTACCTCACAGTCCATCCTGATGGATTTTAAGTTTTATCTCTTGGATATTCTCAAATGTGCCTCTCTTCTGCACTCCTTCCACTGCTTGAGTTCAAGCCAACATGTCTTCTCTTACCTGGACACACACCTGCCTCTCACAAAGTCTCGGCGGCCCTAGGTTCTCTTGTGTCATCCATCCACCACATGGAAACCTGAACCATCCTTCTATGGCACTAAGCTTTCCTGCCACTATGTTGTATGAAACCTTTTAGCGGCTCCCCAAGGCCCTGAGGATAATGCCTACACATTACAGTATGGCACGAAAGGCCTTCTGTGACCTGGTCACCCTGGTAACTCGTGATGTCTCTATGGGTCAGGCCTCCAGAGGATGCTAGGAGAGCCTATCCAGCCACAAGAGATGTCACACTCAGGTTAGTCTTTCATCCTAACCCTCGAGGGACAAGAACCACACAGGTAGAGGGGATCTTAAGAAACACAGCACGTAGGCCCTTGTTTCTAGGCAGAGGGCATCTAAATCACAGCAGGGAGAAGGCTGGCATGGTCTCAGAGACCTCTCCCTTCCCTGGGTCTGACTTCAAAGGAATTCCTCTGCCAAACAGTGGTTTAGATAAAGAGCAAAAATATCCTATGAGAAGTAACGCCATTTAAAATCGACACTAATGATTGGATTGAGAAGCTGTTTAAATCCTAGGGCTGTTGTTCGTATGGGGGATAAAGTGCAGAGAAACCTCGCAGGATGTTTTAAATGACTCATCCTCCAAACAGAGTTTCCTCTCCAAAGTAGACCCGTATCATTCATCTGTGATTACGGCTGTCATTTTGCACAACACGAGAATGACTTTGACGGCTGTGCTGATGTGGGGAGAGGTGAGGAGACAAGTCGAGGAGGACAGATTAGTTCTGGAAAATCAGGCATTTCCTGGGTCACCCTGGAGTTTTTGCCTTTGAATTTGGTCTCCGGGAGCATTATGTCAGCCTGAAATCTTTCTAAAATGAGAACCACTCAAGTGCCAGTTGCACAGAGCCTTTCTTGAGCTGCAAAACAGATGGGAGCCATGTAGAGATGAGAGGCTGCAAGCACCTCAAAGGCACAAGGCATGGCTCCATCTCCATACTATGGACACAAAAATCATAGCATGACCTGAGCCGACTTCCCAGGAAACTCATCAGCCCATGAAAGGAAACCCCACCACGAGGAACCCAAGACTCTTCAGTCTATTTTCCTCCCTCCTTTTCCTTTCTCCACTCTCCTAACCAAAGCATGCCCCAAATTCCACCTAGAGAACCCTACCCTCTGCATGGATCATTGGTCATCCACCCACAAAACTGTCCATTTCACCAAATGAAAGACACATATGCTTCTAATTAGAGGCTTCATGCTAAACTCCAGGGTCAGTGAGGAAGGGAAGTGTTCAGGATCCTTCCACAGGCCCTATCGTCTACCCTGGCCATCCTCTGGGGATAGACAGCAGGAGGGCAGAGGTGGTGCTGACTCCTTTGGTCAGGCCCAGCTCCCAACATTGTTGCATGAGAACGGCGCTCTGCCATTCCCGTCTACCCTCAGCCCAGAAGGGAGACGTTTAATGTCTAAAACTCCATCAATTGCCTCCATCCTGAGGCCGCTGGCCCAGGACACTCAAGTCAAGGCTTTGCCCAATCTACACCAGAGCCTTGGTCTCACCATCCCCATGATGAGGAACAAGGCTGCAACAACATTCTCCAGACTTTCCTGTGGGGCCAGGTGCTCCATTCTCAGGGCTGTGGAAGAGATTTTTCATTAGAAAGAGGCACAGAAGAGGATGCCTGGGTGGCTCAGTTGTTAAGCATCCGCCTTCAGCTCAGGTCATGATCCCAGGGTCCTGGGATTGAGCCCCGCATTGGGCTCCCTGCTTCTCCCTTTCCCTCTGCCCCTGCTCGTGTGCCCTCTCTCACTGTATCTCTCTGTCAATAAAATAAAAAAAAAAAAAAAATCTTAAAAAAAAAAAAAAAAGAAAGAAAAGAGAAGAGAAGAAAGAGGCACAGAAGAAACCTTCCCAGGAGGCCTCATAGAACTACAGCAGAAATGGGAGAAGCTACATGCCTTTGAGTCTGAAAGAGCTGGCCGAACACAAGAGCACTGCCCACTCCAGACAGGCTCCTCATTGGTGGGAAGATCACTGCAGAAAGGTGACTGGGGCTTGCCCACCCCAAACTCTCAGCAACCTGCCACATTCTACCCTAGTCATTCAGTTCCGGGCATAAGCACTGATGTGGGAAACAAAGGCAGAAGAAAAATTACTAAATTGCCTTACTACCTACAGCCCATTAACAAGTCCTTGAAACAGGCAGTGTGACATTCCTCTAGGGACTCAACTGCCTCGATGTTAACACTTTGTTGAAGGCAAAAGACAATCCTAGCCTAATCTCCCCCCAGCCTCCACCACCAGGATCCTGTAAGTTTTCTCTAACATATAAAAATTCCTTTAGAAATTTCCTTTATCTCTAATGCCCCCCCCCCAAGATATGTGTTGGCAATCACCCTCCCAAGCATATGACCCACTGATATACATCCGAAGGGTCATGAATAAGGTTTTATTAGACGGTAATAAATGACTTTTCCTAATAATAGCTAGCCCCTTCAGGGTCCTGGAAACCTTGTTTCCAAATTCCCTAGAGACTTTAGCTATCCCTAACCTCCTCCCAAATCGAAAGTATAAAATGGGCCACTCCTCATGACCCTGGTGCAGCTCTTTCTGCCCAGGGGTCCTGTCCCCATGCTTTAATAAAACCACCTTTTTGCACCAAAGATGTCTCAACAATTCTTTCTTGGCCATCGTCTTCAAACCCTAACGTTACTTCCTTCATCAAGCATGATACTTTCCAAGTCCTAGGTAAGAATAAACATCTCCCTGCCCCCGCCCCCAGGGAAAGGATCACCTACTGGGTTCCCAGCAGGGTCACGGAGATGAAATGACCAGATCAGGAATCTGTGAGTCTGGATACCTGCGCAGTCACTGTTGGTGCCTTGCCCTTACCCTCTCCACCATTATAATGCATGCCAACTGCATGGCTTCCAACCACAGGATCCCGAAATTTTTTTGTCCTAGGGCTTTCTCCAGCCAGCAGAGTCTGCTGAGACCGTGCACAGAGCAAGTCTGAGTGCTAAGGAGTCAACACCACTCACCACCGGCAGCAGCCCTCAACCCCTGATGGATGGGACTTGTAGGACCAGTACCCCAGCCCTCTCATCCCTTGGTTGTGATAATTCTGGGCACATTCTACACTGTCTCCCAGAGCTCCTGAGTCTGATGCACTCTAAGTCACTCACAGAGTAACCCACTGGGCCCTCTATTGGATTCTTTCCCTTCCCAATCTTACTTCCTCACTTCCCACCCTGCGCTGTCCAGTGTCCCTTGGGATTAGAAGCCAGAACGATGTGATGCCAAAACCCCAGATCTTTCCACAACACTAAGCCCCTTTCTTTGTACACAGCTGTCCCCCAGGGGCAGGTAGAGGAGAGGGGCACTGGAGAGTCCTTGTCTTCAGAGACCACACTGGCCTCTGAGTCAATAGCTTATCCACAGGTGCTGCATTCCTGGCATTCCATGCCTGTTTTATGCAGTTGGAGTCCAACACAGGTGTTTGGCTACATATCCAAAGGCTAGGAAGTTTTGTTGTTGTTATTTGTTGCTGTTGTTTTGTTTTGTTTTGTTTTGTTTTAAGTTGGGCTGTTTAAAGAGGCTACAACACCAGGGATTCTGGTATTGGATGCCCCTTTAGGTTCATTCCAAAGTTGAATTTCTGTGCAATAGTCCACAAGGCAGAACTGGAAACATAACATAATAAAATTTCCCCCCTTAGAAAGTCATAGTTTAATGGCTGTTATAATTGTTGGGGACTTTATGAAAAGAGACCACAGCCTAATTTTGGAAATTAACCTAGCACCAGCTGCAGCTTCCTGGCCCCAGCCTGCAGACATATATCCTTGTCTTCACACATATGCTCATCTGGACATGGGATAGCCTCGGGGGGCTGAGGCATGCAAGATGAAATCCCACAAATCTCCATTATTAAATCCATGATATATTTCAAAACCTACCCTCTATCTCAGTAATGACACCTCTGACATCCCTCCAAAGTAGGAGAGAGGGAGGGAGGGCTGTAATGAAAGAGGGAGGGAGGTTCCGTTTTCCTCTGTCCACATGCACCAGCCTCTTCTCTGCCATAACCCTGGAAACAGTGAGACAGGTCTCACGCAACACCCCCAGACCACAGAAGGGACTGTCAACCACCGACTGATTTAAATCTGCCCAATCTCACCTTCCTTTGGTCCCAGTATCCTCAGGTTGCCTTAAGATAGTCTAGACCCACTGGGATGTTCTTCCCAGGCTATCTCTGGGGCCCAAACCTCACTTTATTCCTCTTCTACTCTTTTCCCCTCCAACAATTTACCTCAATCTCTCTCTAAGAAGATATATGGGAAGCAAACTAAATACCAAGTGAGCTTCTCCAACAGAGGATAACCTAGCCCTAAAGAGGCACCTTTGGAATTCTACACTTGCCTAAAACGTGTTAGGGATTGTCTTCAAGCTCCTCTGGGTGTGGATCAACACTTTGTGGCTGCACTACCTCCATGGAAAGAGTTTAGGAGTCTTCACCAAGGCACAGACCAGCTGTTGAGGGCTTTGCAGTTATTTAGAGGAATTAGAAAACTTAGACTCCACCTTTAACCTCTGGGTATCTCCCTATAGTCATCTCTGCACATCCTACCCATCCTTCAAAACCCAGCCAAATGCCACCTCCTCTTGAAAGCCCTCCCTGATTCCCTGTGCCAAAGGAGGTCTCTTATGCTCCAGACTTCCCTGTACTTCCCTCCTTGGGTGGCGCTCCATGTTACCCTTACTTGTGTGCAACCCCCTACATTCTCAATGTGTAGCAGGCTCCTGGCAGGGAGGCCTGCCTCTTCTTTTCTGGCCCCAGCTCCCACCCCCAACATCAGCATAGAGTCTTCTTGCTGCAAAAAGTGCTCAATAAATGTTAGAGGAAGAAGATGGGCAAAGGAATAACTTTTTAGGTCTCTTCATGACAAGAGTGGCAAAAGGAAGGCATAGGGCAGATGACATTCCCCTGTCCCATGTGACATCACTTCTTTCCTCAGCAAAATGGAGCTGGCAGGAGATAGGAAGGAAGAGTAAGTAATGAGGAAGATGGACAGACAGTCCTTGATCATCCAGGCCCAGTTAAAAAAACAGGAAGTACTTTCACAGAAGGGTTTTAGTACAAGAAACAAGTTACAGAGTGGCCAAGGGCAGGGAACAATGAGGTAACCTAGACATCATCCATTGCTAGACCCTGCTGGAAGGTTACAAGACAGAGACAGTATTACCAGAGTCCAGAAGCCAAGGCAACCAGTCAGATCTGAGAGCAGAGAGGGCCACACTGTCCTATGGTAAATACAACCCTAGAGGAGATGCGGCCATTGTCCTAGGCACTGCCCTAAACAGAGAGGGAGAGACACACCCTGACTTCTGCCTGTTTCTTGCCCTCCAGGTTCCCACTGGGGCCTCCCATTGGCCAAACATACTCTGAAACCAGAAGGTAAGGGAACCTGAGGAATGCCACCTAAGCCCTTGACTGCTCCGGTGATGCCAGTTGGAGCCGAGGATGAAATGGATCTGAAGCAACAGTACAAGAACATTCTTCTTTCACTTCTTGCATAACAAGCATCTGTCCCACCTCTGCCATGGTCCTGAGTTTTCCTTTCTATGTCCCTCCCACCACCGACCCTGCCATGCCAGTTCAGGCCATGAGTGGGGGCTACTTCTGGAAGTCTGTTCCAAGAGGACAACCAGCCAAGTCAGGGAGAGACACTGGTTGGACCTTGGAGGATCAGCCCCTGATCAAGGAGCCCGGGCAGACAGGTCTGACCTGGCCAGTCAGGATCCGGAGCAGTGCAGGCAAAGGGAACCACCAAGCTTGGCAACAGCCTGGGGGAACTTAGAACTGCCCAACTCCCTCACCCCACTCCCAAGGAGCCCCCATCCCCATGGGACCATAAAGTCAACTCTCTCAGGACCATATGATTGACCTGGCCTCTCAAGGCTTCAGATTGCCTCTAAGGCATGGATTTGCCTACCACCCTCTAATGCACTCTGATAAGAGCCACCAGACGTTTGAACCACAAGAGGGAGGAATTAGGAAGCCTGCTTTCCAGAATCTCGAAGCCAGTGGCCAGCAATGCCGAGAACAACCAACTCTGACACATAAGCAGAGCTCACGCGCCCATGAATGTTTACAGGAAAATATGGAAGAAATCCCACTTTGCAGAGAAACAGCTGGGTATTTAGAACCTTTGTTTATACTAAGGATCTGCCTCACGAATCTGACATGTTAAATAAACTGATTATCACCCACCTTGTCCAAACTTTGATCAGAGAAATGGAAAAGGACCAACGAGGGCAGGTAGACCCTGGCTCCCGAAGTTCAGCCTCACAATTCTGAGTAGTCTTATCCCCACTCCACCCCAACCTTTCTGAGATTTTCTGCATCAAGCTTTAGCTTTGGTTTTAGGGTCACTGACCTTGAGAGACTCTGAGGCTATTTCTAAGCCCAGAAGAGATGGGGCAGTTAGGAATTTGAAGGCCGGGGTGGCAGCTCAGCTCATACAGACAAAGTCATTGTTGGGGCCTGGGAAGGCCCACCTTCTCAGTGGCCAGAGTAGTGTTACTGAACCGGACACATATCCAGAGTTTGCCAGCTGCTGCCCTACCCCCCGGAAGTAAAGGCTGACCCACAAGACTTGGACGGTTCCTTGCAAGGCGGTTGTCACAGCCAGCTCAGGCAAGACAGGGAGTCTGGGGAGGTTTACCTCCCATATTCTTGCCTCCCCTTAATGGCCTTCTTCCCCCATTACACCTGGGGGCCCCCCAAAAGGCCTTAAAATGCTAGTCTGCTATTAGGCACCTTGGGAACAGATGCACACAGACACGGAACTAAACCCTGAGCCCTAGGACAGAACTCCCCAGTTGAGATGGAAGGGATGGGCCCCCGTTCTGCCTGGAGGCATCATGTCCCACCAAATCTGAGGGTGAGTAGTCCAAAGCTGGGTGAGAAGGGGCCTGAGCAACCAGAACCCAGGTAATGCCCTATAAACAAGTTTACCTCTCAGGAAGGAATCATAGTCTCCTGGGTCCAGTCCACAGAGCCCCGTAAGCCTCATGACCTGCTGTCCCTACCACACTCCCCTCACCTGGCTCGTATGGCACCTCAATCTTCACGACACAGAGCCTGGGTCTTCTTAGGCTGGCAGTCTCTGTGCCTTTGCCTGTGAATCTCCGCCTCCCATAAGGCTCTTCCCACCTTCCTTTCAAGGGCCAGGTCAACCACCACTTCTGGTCTCATCCTCACCTCCCCAGGCTCCTCACCCCCAGTGGACAGGGAACTCAGGAATGTGTCACCAGCCCTCCACCAGGCACACTCAGATTCCACAACTCAGTTCACAGAAAGAGAGGCCATGTCACTTAATCATATCAGCCACGCTTCCCCACCTGATTTGGACAGACAGTTCTGTTCCACATATCTGATCTGTTGGCCACAGACATAAAAGGAAATCTCTATTATCAGATCCAGCCAAGAAAATGCTAAGCCAACCATAGCAGCCAAAAACGCATTCTGTGTTTTCCATGTATCTACAGACTCAAACAAGGTTCAGACAAGCACGAAGTTGGTAACTTCTGATAAAGACTCCCCCAGGTTTGGACAAATTTAAAGGATCCCCTGCCTTGCCATTATTCATTTAAGATAACACATAAAAATGGATGAATCAGAAGGGCCTACTCACGGGACAAAAGACAACATGGAATTCCAGTTTTCAAACGCTCATCCCCACCATGGTCATAATTTTTGCCATCATCCACTTACCATCTGTGTTATTATTAATTTTGTATTTTTCTTCATATAACATTAAAATTACTCTCTTCTATTCAAATCGAGCTTTCCTCATTCGGTGCATTTTATGTTTCCTAATATCTACTAAGCCAAACACAAAATGGCTAACATTTCCATAAGTCTGTACACAACAGACAACCTTTATGTCTCCCACTCAGGTCGAGCATGGCCACTTCAGGGGTGGCCCCTGTTTGCTGTGTCTGCCTTTTGACTCTGTGGACTGAAATGTCACCAATTCTGCTCCACTTGATCAGGGAGCTGGCACAGTGGTTACTGGGCCTGGCTCCCGGGCTCTCGGCTGACTCACTGACCCTGCCCAGAAGCTCCCGAGGGCCCAGTTAAGGAGGTTACTGTGAGCAGAGTTTGCAAACACTGGAAAGGGGAGGGCAAAGCCAGGCTTTGTGCTCATTTCAGGGAATACCCACACCCACTCCAGCTCCCACCCACTTGCTCTCCATCCTCCAAGTAGCTCCGGCAGATACGAGAACCAGCAGGAAGCCTGTTCTCAACACAGACCTAGCTGAAGGTGGGGACTGGAGAGTCTTGCCGTCTGCTCACGAGGTGCCCAGGGGCAGAGGCCATAGCAACAACAGCAGCAGCAACAGCAATAATAATAACAACCTTCAGCCCCTGAAGTCTTGCTGCCCAGATGCCAGGTAAATTTCGTGAGCACCTGGCACCATACCCACATGCTGCCTAGCTGGGGGAAGACAAAGGCTGAAGTCATTGTAACTGTGATTTATGGAATACCTCCCTCTGTGTCGGGCTGGGATAAATGCTATGCATACATTTGCTTACTTAAGGCTCACATGGCCCCTCAAGGTACTTAATACCGATGGGGAGCTTAATTTATAAAGGGAAGGCCTGAGGCTGACCTGTGAAGTGAAGGGACATGTCACACCCAGGGTCACGCAGCTTCTTTGCGTTCCCACAGCAGGAGTCGACACCCAGTGTAAAGGGCTTCAACGCCCAGGAGCCTTCTGCTGCTCCTCCCAACCTACCTGAGACCAACCTTCCCCGCCATTATGGTGTCCTCAGGTGACATTATAGTCCATTTTGGGGTGGCCAGAGGAGATTACACTCTCCCAGGCCTTGAGCACCATGCCAACGGGGAAACACTTGTCTCCAGAATGTCCCAACCACTGTTCTGGGCCAGTAAGCAGCCAAGTTCCTGGAACTAGGCTGGGTGCTAGACAGGAGTAAGAGGAAAGAAAGCTCAGCCACAGAACCATACTGGCAACCTGAGATATCTCAAGAGCAAACTCTTTATACCAGAGATCTTTTCCTTTTAATGCAGCAGAGTCAAAAGGAGAATTGAGGGGCGGGCAGGGGTGGGGTGCCTGGGTGGCTCAGTTGGTTAAGTGACTCTTGGTTTTGGCTCAGGTCATGGTCTCAGAGTTGTGGGACTGAGCCCTACATCAGGCTCCGCACTCAACCTGGAGTCTGCTTGAAACTCTCTTCCCCCCGCCCTCCCCTGCTCTTGTGCTCACTCACTCTCTCTCTCTCTCTTTAAAAAAATATCAAATAAAAAGAGATAACTGGCCACACCCCGTACGTCTTTGCCTCAGTGGCCTGTTTGGAGGCACCTGCTATGCTGTAGTGAGTGCTCAGGGGTGCGGGCTTCGTTCATGCGTGGTCAGGGTGGTCTGCAGGATGGGGTTTACTCAGAGGGGGTTCAGCCTCTCTGAGAAGCTGTGGCACCCTGCAGGGCCTCACACACTCTGCCCCCAGCCTGCCTGTCCACCTCCATGCCACACTGCCTTTCCAAAACAATCAGATTCTGATATACCCAATCTGCTTCCTTGATTCATTCTATTAAATCCAGGACCACTGTCTTCTACCTTTTTTTATTATTATGTTGTTAGTCACCATGTAGTACATCAATAGTTTTTGATGTGGTGTTCCATGATTCATTATTTGTGTATAAAACCCAGAGCTCCATGCAATCAGTACCCTCCATAATACCCATCACCGGTCATTACTACCTTTTTAAAATACAACTCACTTTCAAAATCTCTCAGCTAGTCTCAACTGTTTGACTATGTTTCAACTAACATTTTTCTCATTACAAGTATGTGTGCATTGCACAAAACTGGAAAATCTGAAAAGTACAAAGAACATAAAAATTGCTCAAATCCAACCACCCAGATAGATGTAAGCACCATTAAAATGTTGGTGTATCTTCTTTCCTTCTTTCCATCTTTTATCTAGGTGTGTGATTATTTTTAATTTAAAAAAAAGGAATCACGCTATATACAGTTTATATCCTGATGTTTTTACTTAATACGTTGTAAACATTTTCTCAGGTAATTTAATGACAGGATTCTTCAAAAACATGATTTCTAATGACCACAGAGTATTCGTCTCATGGATGAGCCATGATTGAGTTAACTGTTACCATATTGGACATTTCAGCTGTTTCCAATTTTTTTCTATTAAAATAATGCTTTGATAGATACCTGCATACATAAGTCTGTATATGAATCTCTGATTCTCCTCCAAGATAAATTCATGGAAGATGAATAGCTTGGCCCCCTAGGATAGATATTTCTCAGACTTTCCAAACAAAGCATTTCAGAAAGCTGCTTTAGCATCCCCACCCCCACCTGAAAATCAAAATGCTCATTTCACTGCATCCTTAGCATCACTACATCTTATCATTTTTAAAATAATTTCTCTCTTGAAATATGAAAAATGATGTTGTTTTAAAGTGCATTTTTTGAGTGTTGGTGAAGTTTGGCATTTTTCCATATGCTTATTGGCCTTTTCCCTTTTTCTTTTGTGGTTTGGTTATTCATGTCCTTTGCCCTTTTTACTCTTGCACACTCCTATTTTTCTTACTGAACTGTAAAAGATCTTAAATTGAAAATACGGAAGATGGTGTAAATATTTCCTTATCCTATCTTTTGGTTTGACATGGCGATGTTGACATTTATCCCAGTTACTCATCTGGAATGTATTCTGATGTGTGGTATAGGACAGTGGTTCCCACATTTTAATGTGAAGCTCAATGTAAACCTTAAAAATTTGCATTTTAAGGGATGCATGGGTGGTTCAATCCGTTAAGTGTCTGACCTTTGATTTTAGCTCAGGTGATCATCTTAGGGTCCTGGAAGAGAGCCCTGTGTCAGGCTCCATCCACACTGGGCATTGAACCTGCTGGAGATTCTCTCTCTCACCCTTTTCTCTCTGCCCCTCCCCTCCCCTCTAAAAAATTCTGCATTTTAAGAGCGCTCCAAGGAATTCTGATGGCTACAGCCATACTCTGAAGAACACTGATACAGAGTGAGAGGCTAAATTTTTTGGTAATGGGTGAATTGCCCCAGCTTATTTATTGAATAACCTTTCTTTACCAATTGTCATAACATACTAAACAATAAATTACATTCCAATATCTACCTGGGTCTAACATCTTTTAGATTTTTGTTTCATATTCTCATAAACTGAAGCATCAATTTAGGGGAACTAGTATAAAAATAATAGCTCATATTTATTAAGCCATTTCCTTTGTAGCAGGCACTCCTCTACATTCTTGCCATGTAACAACTCACAACACTCTAATGAGGCAATTACTATTATTGTCACCATCTTAGAGATGAGAAAACCTAGGTCCAGAAATATTTAGCAATTTGACCAGGACTACACATTTGGTAAGTAGTAAAGCTGGCACTAGGATCAGGGTACTATAACTGTAAGCTGTTCCATGTCATCTTCATGAAGCAGTGTCTCACATGCCTCCAAAGTACCAAGTCCTCCAATTCATGAACATGGCACACTTCTCCATTGATTCAATTCATCTTTAATTATTACTCCAAGTAATGTCCTGAGGTTTAACATATTGCTTACTCATTCCTAGATATTTTATATGCTTAAAAAATTAAAATAAGATCTTTTGCACTGAAAACATTTCCAGCTAGCTGTTGTTAATACTTGGGAAAACTACTATAAAGTATCTATGTAGCTTGGCCATCTTACTGAATTCTTATTAATGCTAATAATACTCCTATTAGTGCTCTTAAGTTTTCTTGGAAGGTAATTATACAATATTAAAGTAATGATCACTTTGTTTCTTCTTTTCAATAGCTATACCTTTTGTTTTCTGGTTTCATGTCTTACTTCATAGAGTCATATTAAATCTAAAGGTGGGAGGGAACATTCTTAGCATATTGCTGGTTTTAATGGGAATGGCTCTACTGTTTCCCTATTTTCTACAAAGTTGGATGTTGGCTTAGACAACTATTCTTTAGTTGTCTAAAGTTTAGTTTAGTTAAACAAACTTTTAGTTTAGTTAAACTAGTTAGTCTTTAAAGTTAGTCTTTAGTTTAGTTAAACAAACATTCTCTGCAACATAGCATTTTTAAATGTTAATTTCTGATTAAAAAAATCTTTCTAAAATTTATTGACTTCTGTCTTCTTTAAATGAAATATTCAGAGCATAATTTTCCTTGACAATTCAGAATCACTGATTGCATATCCACTACTGTAACATTTTGGGGCACACAAATATTCTTGCCTCTATAAGAATATGTCTCCTGCCACTATGTTTCTTAAAGTTAAGGCTCTGCTTTTTATGTTTTTTTTCTGTGCTATTAAGTTGTCATTTCCTCCTGATGGCAAGGCATGTGTCTCTTAACTACTCTTTACCATAGAGTTTTTGTAGAGCACTAAGTTAGAGAACCCTACTTCTTAAAGCTATATGTAAAATGAGAGTAAGCTCTGAGAAAGCAATTTCTTTATGAGTGAGAGTGAGTTTTATTACAAATAAACCTTGAGCCATTATGGCTGATTTTAAACTTCTCCCTGTATTCAGTGATTGTCAGCCCTGCTCCAGGGAAGAGAGGAATCCAGCTAGGGGGAGCATTATTAGCCCTATAGGCAAGAAAGTAAACATAAACATGCTTTAAGAACTTCAATAACAAAACAGGAGTAAAGCAGACAGTAAAACAGAAAATTAAATTAAACATCTCCTTCTATAATCATTCAAGAGGCTTCCTATGAAGTTATTAGGAGATTTCATCCTAAGACACAATGAAAATTATTGTTATCCATGGACTTCCTACCTGGAAAGAGCATGGTGGAGGAACAGTAAAGAATCTACCGGGGCAAGTGAATCTGGTTTTGTATATATCTGTCTTCCAGGGTTACTCAAGTACTGATACTGCATGAAGCTCTATGTATGCTAGCAACTCTGGGGGGACACATCCCTGGAAGAGAATTGAATGTGCACACAAATGATTACAGTAACAGGCAGCATATGCGTGAGGGTCGGGGCTACAATTATCAGATTCAAAGAAACAGTCACTTTAGGTAGGAATGCCAGAGAAAGAAAACAAGCACCCCTGTCTCATGCAGTGGGAAAAAGGCTATGGAAAAAGGTCTGAGCCTGTGGGAATGGATGCCTGGGGCCGGTCACCCCCTTCTCCTGGGCTCTCCAAGCTGGAGCTGGCCCAGGCCCATCCTCAGTCCCACACCTGGCTTGTTTTTTTGGCACCGAAGATTCCACGTACCCTTCCTCATATACCAGTCTTACTTTTGTTGCCAAATGGCCTACAGACATTTTAAGTAAGCATACATATTTTTATACAACTGGGTTTTTGCATTGGGAAGTAATATACACATGTGGCTAAAACAAAAATCAAACAGTACAAGTGGACATGCAGTTACAAGTGAGTTTCTCTTTTACCCCAATCCCTCTCAGGCATGACCACCAATTTTTAGTGTACCCTTCTAGAGATTTCTGCAAGTGTACAATCATACATGAATAAATACACATTCTTTTAAACATATGATGGTAAGTTAGACACCTTGTTCTGCATTTTGCTTTTTCCATCTGATCATCTAGCTTGGAGATGGAGTTAATCCTTAACCCAATAGGCTCAGACTCCCTCCCCCAATCCTTGCAAGGAAAGGTAATCTGTAAACCACCTGCAGAAGTGGCAAGGGGACTTGCCATGTGTCCCTCTGCCTGGAACACATTTCTGCAACTCTGCACAGCAGTTTCCTCAGGCTCCGGTCTCAACTTAAAAGTCACCTTCAGCAATGTGTCCTCTTGGGTCACCTTATCTAAGAAATACCTGCCACCCCCGCTGGATGTATTCTTCTCTTGGAACAGGGTATGGTTTCTCCATACCATTCAACAGGGTATTCACCTACTTCATTTGCTCATCTATTTACTGGTTCACCATGCGTCTCCTCCCATGAAACAGCCCCTCAATGAGGTGCCAAGACCATGACTACCTCGATCACTGTCATTCTCCTGGTGCCCAGCACACACTGCCCGTGACAGGTGCTCTCTGTGTACTGGGTAAGAAAATAAAGTAACCTTGTGACTTTACAAAGCTCCTTTGTTTCCCAAGCGAGGGACAGATGAGGCAGTATGAGATCATGGGGTAAGAATTAACCCCAATACACTGATGGAAAAACAGGTTTGGAGAGGAAGTACAATTTGTCTGAGGCCACACAGTGGGTCAGTGATAGAATCAAAATTACAATTCAAACATTGTGATTCAAGAGCCATGCCTTTTCTGCCTCTAGAAAAACGCCGATTTATACTCATCAAATCTCAGCTTCCAAAATGTCAGTCCTTGTTTTCAAATAGGACCCTAACTCTACAGACATCCACAGATAAGGGTCCAAAATCCCTCATACTCCTTCCTCCAGTTAAGATCTAAGGATGTGTCCCAGGCCACCCCAGGAAGCAGCTAGCCCCTCAAGGAACACAAACTGTCCTCCTCACATTTGACAGCTGTTAGGGATTTGGGGCACCAGAAAGAGCCCAGGAATTTCCTCTCACACTTGCATAGCCAGCCTGGGGAGAAGAGAGCCCCTTAAACCTCTGACCCAGCCCCCTCACTTCCACCGATCAGTGTGCTGTCCACCACGGAGCAGCCTCCCACATAGTGCACCCTCAGTCATTACAGACCCGCACGCTTCAGCCCATGCCCTATAGCTGCATGGTCAAAGTCAGAGTGTGGAGTGTGGAGAAGGGGCACGTGGCTTCAAGTGGAAAACTGCTCTTCTTCAAATGGGTCGGGCTTTCTGGAAACCACCTCACTAGCTGGCCCATTTGCAGACATTCCAGGCCAACTGCAGAGTTCTCCCTCCTGGTGAGAAAAGGGCTGTTGCTGGCTCCCCTCTGACTTGAATCAAGCACTGATCTTCATGGCAGGTCCTAGTCAGACTCTGACCATCACCATTAGATGAACCTAAAAGAAACCAGCAGAACTTTGCCACATGGGCAGACATTCATGTTCTGCTTGATTTACATCCTCTATAGATAAAGAGGCCATGAGACTTAGTTTCCAAACCAAGACAGTCTTAAAGATAAAAAGGGTACCCTTATACTTATGCCAGGATTTCAGGCATGAACCATAAATGTTCCAGGCAAACCTGGCATATTTCACACTAACTATGGCAACAAGTTTGCTGTTCCTAATGGCCCTGAACAATTTCTGAGCTTGGCCGATCTTCCAAAAGACTACCCCAGCTGCACGTTCTCCACTGCCTGACATTTATAAAACTTCCCAAGCATTTCACATCCACATACTTTGTGAACTATAAAAACAAGTGTAATTGCCACATTAAAAGCAAAGACAAAGGTATGGTATGGTAAGGGGATGGCCAAGATCCCACAGAAGTTAGTGGCAGAAATGGGACAAGAACTCAAATTCCCTGACTGCAGTCCGGTGAATAAACAAATTCTACGTCCTTTCTCCACTGTCCACCAGCACTGATTTACATAGTGGTCAAAGTAGAAAAGGCCCCTCTTTGAAGTCCCAAGATGAGCTTCCACTAGGAACTAATGAGTCACTATTCGGTAAGAAATCCTGAGCTAGTGGCTCAGTTATCAAGCGTCTGCCTTTGGCTCAGGTCATGACCCCAGGGTCCTGGGATTGAGCCCCACATCAGGTTCCCTGATCAGCAGGAAGCCTGCTTCTCCCTTTCCTTCTTCTACTGCTTGTGTTCCCTCTCTCGCTGTCTCTCTCTGTCAAATAAATAAATAGAATGTTGGAAAAAAAGAAAGAAAGATAGATAGATAATTTTTTTTAAGATTTTATTTATTTATTTGAGAGAGAGGCAGTGAGAGAAAGCATGAGCGAGGAGAAAGTCAGAGGGAGAAGCAGACTCCCCGTGGAGCTGGGAGCCCGATGCGGGACTCGATCCCGGGACTCCAGGATCATGACCTGAGCCGAAGACAGTCGTCCAACCAACTGAGCCACCCAGGCGTCCCAAGATAGATAGATAGATCCTGAGCTAAAAAAAAAAAAAAATTGCTTTTTACCTAATACAATTTCCAGTGGTTTTAACGTATTTCATATAGAATCAGGGAAACATATATACTCAGAGATGCTTGTATACTCCTCTTCCAAAAATAATAACAGAATATGTAACCTACCCTTCTGTGATCATAGAAGATCTCATTCCATAGTACGGAAAGACCGTAGTACGGTCTTTCTTCTCAGACATGAGAATCAGGGCTGTCTTCATCACTGCTATGCTTTATCTCTTAACACAGGGCCTGGCATGAGCAGGGGCTCAAAGTTCATGAATGGGTAGATGATGAATGGAAGGATGGCTGGGTGCATATACAGATAGGTACATGCATGAACATATGCATGCCTGCTTGGAAATGAGTTGGTCTCCTCTGATGGGGGATCAGCTATATTTACAGATCTATCAGAATGGGATTAAGTAGGTCTTAGTTAAGTTTGACCTTTGACATACACTTTTTCCCCACTGATAATTCAAGTGCTATTGTGGGAGAAAACAAGGAAACGAAAGGTATTGGAGAACATCCTAACCCAAAGCAGTGGATAGAGTAAACACAGGAACCTGAGCTTCTGAGAAGCAGCAGCTATGAATGCAGCCAGAGGGCAAGAGAAGGAGAAGCAGACTAGCTGACTCGATGAACATTTAGAGGTCCTGGGGTCTAGACAAAGTGTGTGGATACAAGGCAGGATACATGGTCAGGGTGGGGGCAGGAAACATGGGAGAACTGAAAAGAATTATGGGCTTCACCAGCAAGGAATTCTAATTCACTCTCTCATGAGCCACAGTGGTAATCTCATCCATTTTATTGTTCCTCTGAACTATAAAAGCAAACCAAATACACATTGGGGCAGCTTCTCCAGGCCTGGAAAATTTCTCCTTTATGGTTGGGGAAGTTTGTTCAGAGACCACAGAAACAAAGGCACCTCGGATGGTGATGTTATGCTTCCAAGGGACTTCCTTACCCATCTTGTGTTGCATATACACCCCAGTGAAGTTTCACTTGCCCTGGGAGAGAGCATCACCTGTGTACCAGGAAAGACAGAAGAACCCTGGGCATTTGGGATTCAAAAAGAGCTGGCATCCAGCTCAGGGTCTGCCACTCATCAACAGGGACCCTCGGCTGAGCCACTTATCTTCTCTGAGCCTTGGCTTCTTACCTGTTAAGCCATCCTGACACTACCACTGGGTCACAGGCCTGGTGAGGACACAAAGAACCTGTCACAGAGCACAGGTGGCCACCTGGTGACCCTGAAGGGCTCTGCACAGGGACAGTGGTATCATTTGCCTATTTAGAGGATTAAAAATCACAGATGGCTTGTCTGCAGATAAATGCTTCTCAAATACTTTAAAGATTTTATTGATTCATTTGAGAGAGAGAGAGCACTCAAGAAGAGCAGGGAGAAGGGAAGCAAGAGAAAGTGAGAGAATCCCAAGCAGATTCTATGCTGGGTGCAGAGCCCGACACAGAGCCCAATCCCACAATCCTGAGATCCTGACCTGGGCCAAAACCAAGGGTCGGACGCTTAACCGACTGAGCCACCCAGGTGTCCCTTAAATATTTCAAATGTAAAATTGAAAAATGAAGTCAGATCCTAGCAAATTCTCATATTTCTAGGGCCTCATATTAACTTTTGCGTGTCTCTGCAGCCTTTGGAAACCTGACTTTAGGACTCAATAATATTCCAGTTGGGTCTCCTGGGCTTGGAGCAATGCCACGTTTAAGTCCTCCAAGTCCTTTGTGGCCAAGGTCCTTTGGGCTCTCTGAGTTTGTTGGCCGTAGGAAGAGGATCCTGGCTATCAGTTACCTCGACTGTTGACTACAAGCCAGGTATAGCAAGGTGGGGGAAACACTGCCAAAGAAACACCCGTTGTGAGAGCATTAGCTCTTTGACGCCTGCCACCCCCACCCCCCGGGTCCCGGTGCTCCAGGGAGCGGCTGCTTCCCCACTTGTTCAAGATCCAGCAGGCTGCCTCATTTGCCTGCACTTCACTTTCTCTCGCTAACACAGGGCACTTGGACCTGCCTGACAGGATGTTGATGAGACTTAAGGAGACAGCTCGATGAAACTGAAGTACCCGACCCAAGCTGGCCCTGGGTTGGGTAAAGGACAAGCCTGTTTTTTTTGTGGTGTGTGTGTGTGTGTGTGTGTGTGTATGTGTGTGTGTTGTTGTTGTTGTTGTTTGTCTTGTTTTTGGCTTTTTAAAATATACCTGTTTATTTACATGGATATCGTCTCATCCACTGGGATGGGAAGGACAGACTCTGCAGTCAAACAAGGTAGGACTGACTCCCAGCCCTGCCATTTCCTAGCTGTGGGACTTTGGACAAGTTTCCTACCCCCTCTGAACCTCGTTTGCTCACCTGTGTTAACAGGCATCATAATGGCAGCCACCACACGAGCCATTGTGAGAATCAGATGAGATAATACATGTCAAAGAACTTAGCATCTGGCGGGGGGGGCGAGCTAAGTCATAGCCCTTCGTACTACTTCTTTGCTCATTTTCCACCTTCTCTGCTTTCCCCTGTGATCATTTGTTTCTCTGTCAAGGTGGAGCCCTGGGGGGGAGGGGGCAGCAGAGGAACCATCAATCAGGTCTGAGTCTGTGACACAGTAACCCTCAAGCAACCAGAATTGAGGGGAGGTTAGAGACCTGGTCACCCTCCAACTTCCCTTTTCCAATTCACGGCTCAGGGGACCTGACCAGTGTGCCCAGCCATGGGCCACTGGCCACCACCATCAGATAGTACTGCTGGGGTTTTGAAGGCCTCTTCCAGCGCCCCATGAAGTCACTAGCATTGCTAAAGGAATCATCAAAGGAGAGCACTCTGAGGAGCTTGATCCTGCCCCTGGGGCTGGAATGTCTGTTTCCAAAGCCCCTGTCCTTGGTTCCTACCTGCGGTATGCAGGAAAATGGCTGTCACCACCCACACCTGCCAGCTTCCTGTGATAGGGCTCCCCAGAACTTTGAGCTGGCATGCCCCTCAAAGCCAATACCCCCTCCCCAGCTCCAGAGAGATGCAATCTGAAAGCAGGGCTAGGCGTGCTGGGAGGCAGGCCTGCTTCAGTATTTCCACTCAGCCCTCGGGCTACAAGGGAGGAACAGGACACTCCTCAAAGCCAGCATCGTAATTGCAGGAGGCATTAAACTTAATGAGGCTAATCATCTGCCTGAAGTCATTCATTCTCAACCTCCAAAAAGTGTCTTCAGAAGAAAATCCCATACCAGCTGTAGGGCTGGAGGGTGCAGGTGGAGGCTTAGGGTGCTGGTATCTGGAATTCCCAGGGGGCCTCCAGCATGGTCTCAAGAGTCTTGGGGGCAGAGCTAACCAGCTAAATCTATACTCAAGAAGGACTAAAAGGGGGAACTTCTCAGCCTCAGTCTCAAGCCAGCATCTGGGCCTGAACTGGAGGGGGTCTTTTCTGGTCTCCCTCTGAGCCTATTTGACTTGGTCAGTGGGGGTCTGACCCAGGAAACCGTTGTGCCCAGGCACGTTCCCACAGGTCCTGCGGTTTAGTTTCTCCAGCCGTTTGCTCCCCACAGCAGTGGCCTCCTGTCTGCCAGGATGATTCTCTGTAACCAGCCAAATGAGAGACAGAAAGACTTATCTGAGTGGACCGGTTCCTCACTCAGAAAACTTCACGTGAGGCTACAAAGCCCAGCTGAGAATGAAAAATCCTTTACAACAAGGGGGGAAAAAATCTATTTAGCAGCTAAAATTGAATCCTAAACCCCATAATTTAAAAGCCCCAGGGAGTAGAGATGCCAGCGGCCAAACCCTCGTGCGTAAATGCCTTCCTGGAACTGGAGCATGGGGAGAGAGTTTGGAAGCTGGGTCCACCCCCAGGTCTGCAAAAGCCCACATACCTACAGTAAAAATCTCACTAAATCAAAACGCACTCATCCAGAATTCAGGATAGCTGGGATAGGGAATGCTTGGTTCCTTCTATTGTAATGGTTTATAGAAGGCACATTAAAGAACACAATTGTGGGGGAAACGCTTAGCCCCACTGAGTCTTCCCGATCCTCTTAGTTGCACACATTGGCACAGAAGGAGCTGGACATAAATAACCCTTTGTCCATCAGAGATGATTCTTGCCGTTAGAGGCTCACTTTGTAGACAGTGGGCCCTAGCTTTATATACAATCTCTGCAAAAAGTAAGAGATAGTTTATGGATTGGTGCCTGCCCTGTGCTGGAGAGAAGCACTAATCCTCTGCTCTCTGCTAAGTGGCAGGTCCAGGGCAAGGTGACTGACACTGAAGACACTCCTCGCAACAAACCCAGGGGGTGGGGGGTAGATGTTGTTAACCCAGATTTACAAAAAGAAGAAAGCAAGGCCCAGAAACATTGCATAACCACCCAAGATCACTGAGCAAGCAAGTATGCTGCTAGATTCAAACTCAGGGTGCACACGTATACACACACACACACACACACACACATACACACATACACATGCACACGGCATCCTCAGGAATTCTACAATAGGGCTTCCTTTGTCACAGGTGGGCGTTCACTGTGGCAGCCATGTGAGGGATGGATAGATACGACAGGGAAGAAACCCAGGCTAGTCCAGCCGGGCAGCCCACAGTCCCCACAGTCCAGCAGGAGATGGCAAGGGCCCAACCAAGGCCACAAAAGGGTGGGAGCCCCCTGGAGGAAACCATAAAGAAGGGAAGAGCTTGGGGAGATAGGACAGCTTCTTCAAAGACTGTATAACCCCTGGGTTCAGGTCAAGAAGGGAAGAAGGACCACACTTTCTCCTAAGAGTGTAGATAAGGTAAAGACAAACATTTCAAACACACATGACTAGCTCCAGGATAGAAGAACTTGTCCCTAGAAGATTCCCAGGCCTGCCCAGGAAGGTGGAAACTGAGGAAAAGCCAGAATCCCCAGGCACGGCAGCAGGAGGTACCTGTAGAAGGAGGCAGTCCTCAGCAGCGACAGCCTCTCACGTGGACATAAAACACTATGCAGGGTTCTTATGAGGTCCCCGCCGGCCCCAGACCTCTGCAAGGACACTAAGCAGCCAGAGGTTGTAACTGCAGATGGAGACCTTGGTGTCTGAAACCATAAATGACTTACCCACCCCAGGATGGGTGGTTACCTAGCCAGTGGTCAGAACTTCCCCAGGTCACTCCCTCTCCCAGTGCCAGCCCTTTGCTCTCTGGTGTCTTCTTCTGTGGTTGGGTTTGTGACTTCCCACTTTTGTGACCAGCTCTGTGAGAACAGGGGAGGGATAACAACTGTTCATTCACCTAGTCAGTCGGTCAACAGACACTTGAGTGTCTACTATTTGCCAGGCACGGTGTTTGGTGCTGGGATAGGACACCAAGCACACAGTCCCTGCCAGGGAAGACATTCCAGGCAAGGACTCCAGACAAGGAGCACAGAAGTAGGGGCTACAAAGGGGTGAGTGGAAGGTTGGTCAGGGAGATAGCATCTGGGCATGACTTTGTGCCAGGTACTAGCCTGGGAAGAAGGGAAGGGACTTTGTGTCAGGTACTAGCCTGGGAAGAAGGGAAGGGAAGGGAAAAGAAGGGAAGGGAAGAGATGGGATGGGAAAGGAAGGGAAGGAAAGGAAAGGAAGGGAAGAGAAGAGAAAAGGTGTTCCTTCCCTCCAGGTACACCTGCTCAGAGGACCCCAGCGCCACTGTCCCTAAGCTGAAGACCCTCAGATCGACAAATCAACATCCTCAGGGCTTGAACACTGGGCAGCAGAGAAGGCAAGAATGGCAACCCTGCCTACATGCAGAAGGAGGCCACCTTACTCATCTATTCCCCAAGCTGTTCTACTTGGAATGTCCCAGCCATCACCAACTAGGCACCAGAGCATGAAGGCCCTGGAAATGCTCATCTACCTTATTATTTTAACCTACTTGTAATCAATCAAAGACCACACCCTAAGACATAGTTGCTAGCAGAACCTATAATGAGGCCAGCAGATGGAGCCTTGACAGCTCTAACACAGCACAAGGGCTGAGTGATCTCTCGAGCCCCGAGGGGGTTGGCCAAGGGAGAAGGGAGTATGCAGAAATACGAGTGGATTCTTTCTTAGATAAGTTATGGCATGGACAGACAGGAATAGACTCCTCTTCCCGAAGTCACTGCCATGTACTGACTTCCCCAAAGTTGCCTGGAGAAGCAGCCCCATCCTGGGCAAGCCTGTGAGTGCTAAAGGCCAGGACTGAGGCTGTGCCCTCCGACTTCTAGCTCCTCGCACAGAGTTAGCCCAAAAGTAGCAACAAGGAATATTTTCTGGATAAAGTTTTCAGAGGAATGAATGCCAGAAGGAAGGGGTGACAAGCAACTTATCGGGCTGGTCTGTGCTCCCTACAACGAGAGTGGCAAGAGCACCATTAATACTGGCAATGTTGGCTGTGACCTCCCAGCCTCAGTTTCCCTAGTGGCCCATCCTGCCTCCAGCTGTTCTGGACCCTCATGGGTGATAGGTGGTAAGAGTACCTGCAGACCCGGGCACAGCACGATAGAAACCCTGTCTGTGTGTGATGAAGAAGAAGAAAGGGAAGCAATAAGTGGGTGGATTACAGCAAACCCTCAGAGGCTCTCCGCCAGAATTGGTGGGAAGGGGAGCACCCCTAATAGCCATCAGGTCTAGGAATCCAATCAGTCAGAAAGCCCAGGAAGGATGTGCACTGCCATATAATCACATAATGGTCCCCAAAATGAGAAGCAAGCATGACCGTCCAGGTGGAAGCCTCCTGGCCATCCCTGTGCAAGAAGGATCCTTCCCAAGTTCACAGTTCCTTTGCAACCTTGGTCCTATGAGCTAAATTAATGGTAATGGTTACAGCAACTCCACCACATCTTCTCCCTCTCTCTGCCCCAGGCCTCATCAGCATCCAGCTTTCCCCTGAGGGTCCTGCTTCCCCATTGCCTGCTTGCATGGAGGCTACCCCTTCCTTCTACGCTGGCAAGTGGCTCCAAGCTGTCTTCACTCCCCAGAGCTGCTTCCATCTCATACTCCTCTGCCAGCACCTGAAGCTCCTGTCCATCTGAGGCTTGGGAGGCTGGTCCTCCTCTCCTTGCAGTGGTCACCTGCCATCCACATCCTTCACACCCCCTCACTCAATGCAGACCTGCATGCGGACTCACTGTCCTCCCCCCAGGCCATCCAGGGTGGCCGCAGCCTCTGGGGATGCCATAATTCCTGACCTCCTTGTCGCCAGTAGCCCTTGTCCACACCCAAGTCCAGGTACCCAAGCCCAGAGCCATACCCTGCACCCTGTCACGCCCCAGACTCGCTCCACCTTCCAGATCACCAACTCAGACACCCCACCAATTGACCACAGGCTCCGGGCCTTCCGCCCTTAGGGTGCTTCATCTTCCTGGAGAGCCCCAACCCTGGAGCTGCCCCTGACCTGGACTCTGCCACAGAGCCCCACTGGTATGCCCCCATGGTCTCACATGAGGGGCCTGTGATCCTCCCACAGACTTCTGTGTCAAAATTCCATACAGCAGCTCTTCTTGCTCTTCTCTCCCACCTCCTGACACCACCGTGCCCTTCCTGCCACCTGCAGAGTCATCCCCACATCATGGAGAGGGTCCATTTCTGATTCAATATTGCATGTCATCGTTCCACCCCTGGGCTCTGGGTCCCTCTCTCACTGCTGGGGGCACGGGTCTCTCCTACTCATCCCACCTTTTGCCAGTCTCCCAATTCTACCCCCTCCCTCTGCCTCCTTCCCCCAAACATGCTTGGGTCCTGCTCACTCATCCAGAAACCAAAGAAGACACAATTCTCCTTCCACTTCATTTCTCCACCTTCCCTCAACTTGCTGCCCTCTCTCTTCCCACCAAAGGGAGGTTAACTCTGAGTTGCTTACAACCCTCACTTGCCCTCATCCACTTCAACCACTGCAGTCTGGTTCTATCCATGCCACTGCCCCAGAAGTGCTCTTACCAAGGTCCCTGTGGTCACATGAGCCTTCATCCTTCTGAACTCCCAGGAGCATCTGTCCCTGACTCTCTGGCTCCATGACAAGAGCACAATCATGAGAAAGTGGTTATGTGCAGCACTAGGGAGTTCACACTCCGGAACCAACCCGTCCTGAGCTGGCAGTCCTGCCTCTGTGGCTCACTAGCCATCCCTTTGACATCTCCACTGCAGAAGGGGACGAATGTCAGCACTGCCTCCTGGGTCACTGTTAGACTGAAAGCTTGAATGGGGTGTCCAGCACTTCCTGGCACCATAGCGACAGCGGCCATCACTGTACCACAACATCACCAAACTCTGGGCACACACTGGGTACACACACAAGGAAGAAGCCAAGAACAATACTGGAAGGTGAGGTCTGCATGTCCAAGGAGCAGCTCTTCCATTAATAACTCAAGGAAACCAGGGGCGCCTGCACAGCTCAGTCGGTTAAGGGGCTGACTCTTGATTTTGGCTCAGGCAATGATCTCAGCATCGTGAAACTGAGCCCTACTTCCGGCTTTGCGCTGGGTGTGGAACTTGCTTGGGTTTCCCTCTCTCCCTCTCCCTCTGCCCCTCCCCCTACTTGCACATACACACACTCTCTCTCAAATAAATAAATATTTTTTTTAAAAAGTAATTCAGGGAAATTGGAACACTTTCCAATTTCTGTCTGGAAGGCTGGGGCCGCACTCGGTGCAGGCCACTGGCCAGCAGGAAGAACAGAGTGGGAGTCCCCCACTGAGAAGGACCAGCTCTCTGAAGGCCCTACAAACTCCCCTCCTCCACTCACCCACCTACAGTGGGCCCTGTGGCGCCTTCTGGTCCTTGCCTTTGGAACTGACATTGCTCCATCCAGATGGCTTCTCCAGTGGTCCCTTGAGCAGTTCAGCAATGACCTTAGGCACCATTGTCCGGGGTGTCAGGCTTGGGTAAGCCTGCCCATGGTGTACGTCTAGGTAAAGTCAAGGTCTGTCCTTTGAGGATGTGCATGCCAGGAGTGGGAGAGGACAAGTTCAAGTGACAACAAGAGGGAAAAGGGCAACGGGTAAAGAGACAGGTATGACATGTAGGTGCCTGGTGGCTGGTTGGGGTGAGCAGGTTGGCAGCGAGAGTAAGAGTGGTCCAAGCTCCTGGCACAGACAGTACGGCGGAAGACAACATGACACCGTAACATGAGACACTGGATCACAGGAAACCACTCTGCAAGGGAGGCCCCCAAAGAGGAAGGTGAACCTTAACACTGTTCATTAGGGGCCAAGGCTCCCTGAGAAGGCCAGGAAAATAATGATAATGATATCAATAGTAATAATATCAAATATTTTGAGCACTTGCATTAATCCTGAGTGCTTTGCATTGGATTCTGTGGATTGGTCCTCTCAACCCCCATTCCATTCTCTTTCCAGCTGGGAGGTTGGAAAGCTAAACAAGTTTCCTAGACTCCTGCAGCTAGGGTCTAGGATATGATCTAGGTCCTGCCAGTCAGATACACTCACACCAGACTTGGAAAGCAGAAGGCAGAGGCCATCCTCCCATGTCCTTCAGCTGTTTCTAGTGGTAAGCATGGCCCTGGAGATGTGGGGTTTCTTGGAGGCACACTCCAGGCTTCCTCCCACAGCTTCTCAGTTATTGAGAGGTGAGTGTGGTGCTACCAGCAGCAGCAGTGATTTTTTCATTCTGGCTTCCTGATACCTGGATCCCAGCTGCAAGCCTGAGTCCTGAGCTCTGATCTCCAGTGTCAGAGGCAGGCAGCCCTACCCCACAGGGTTCGTTCTGAACTATCCGGGGAATCCTTCCAGGGGCTTGTCAGTGACCTGCTCCTCCAGCCCTCTCAACAGAGTTGTATCACTCCTACTTTAAATCTTTAAATCCCTACTTACAGTCATTCCCTACTTTAAATCTCCCCTTGCTACCTTAAATTAGCCCCGATGTGTTGTACAGGGCCTTGTGCTGGGTTTTTATATGCATTACCCCTCACGACAGACCTACTATTAGCTTCATTATTTCAAAATAGGACTGAGTCATAGAGATGCTAAGCAATTCGCAATAGGCTACACAGCTAGTAAGGGACAGAACCAGATTTCAGCCCAATGCCAAGTGCCCCCCCAACCTTTACAGTACGATCCCCTGATGGGGAGCACATGGTTACACTGCCTCGCAGAAGCTGCCCTGTAGGCATGTCTTTTCCAGCTTCCATTAGGCTGAGGTAGGGGCAGAACAGAAGGAGAGGGACAGGGGAGCCCACTGGATAGGCACTCTTTCTCAAAACCATGGTGGGCTATGGGAGGACACTACAGTGGGTCATTCTGATTAAAAGTGGGGCATAAAGCTCTGCTTGATTAGCAGTTGGCACCAATGAGAAAATTTCCTGTCCTTAGAAAGTGGGGCAAGTTGGCACATGGAGATTATGTGCAAGTGGGGGCTGACAACCATTCACTCCTCTGCAACTTCACAGCTGAGCTTGGCAGGTCATTTCATTCCCCACATCTGTAAAATCTGGCCTGGTAGGGCGAAAAAAGAGACCACTTGAATGGCGAAGTGAGGGAAAAAGAATCAAGATATTTGATTTTGAGAGCTATAAACGCTGACGCTTTAGGCTGAAGCTAAGGTTGCTCATACACCCTCCCTCTGGATGTGGACAGAAGGACACAGCTATGCAGAGGAACACTTGCTAATCCTCTTCCTCCCCCCAGAGATTTTTCCTTGGCTGCTTAGCCCATGAGTGAAGTCATGTGTCTCTGTGCATAAGTACAACAACTATAATTTTCAGGGAGTTAATTACCTTCATACTTTGATCTGGTAGAGTTTCATCTCTATGGTTACCGGCTGAGTATAAACAGTTATCACTTGTCTCTTTTACATAAAATATTCTTGGAAAATACCCCTAGGGCTTCAATCATGGAAATCAAATATGCAGAATATTCAGAGAACTTATTAAGGTTTTTTTATATAAAATACATCTACACACAAAAATAGATAAAATTGGGTAACCATATGGCTACAAATAATAATTTGAGAACTGATGCAGTTTGCTTTTTCAGCTCTACTCTGCAATGAGCACATCAGGTCTCCTCAGTGAGGCTGGTCTGGTGAGGGTAAGGGCTTGGCTGAGTGACAGGCAGGGGTGCTCAGGAAACAGTGTCCAGCACCTGATGATGTTCACTGGGAGTATTTTTTTTTAAGATTTTATTTATTTATTTATTTGTCAGAGAGAGAGAGAGCACGAGAGAGCGAGCACAGGCAGACAGAGTGTCAGGCAGAGGCAGAGGGGGAAGCAGGCTCCCTGCCGAGCAAGGAGCCTGATGCGGGACTCAATCCCAGGACGCTGGGATCATGACCTGAGCCGAAGGCAGCCGCTATCCACCCAGGCGTCCCATGGAAACCGCTGGGACTATTAGAGCTGGAGGTGACTGATGCTCAGAGGGACCATTCAGGTAAGTGATCATTTAGTCATTGTACTTATTGATTGTGCCTGCCTAGGGCGTTATGCTGAAGCCTGTGTAAATAGATATGACTGTGTTGAATGAATGAATGAATGAATGAATGAATGAGTGATGAAAGCTAACATTTATGCAGAGTTTAATGTGTGCCAGTCATTGTCATGCACTTTACCAATATTTTCTGTAATCCTCACCATAGCACTAGGAGTTAGATATAACTGTCATTATGCCAAAATTTATGGTGAGGAAACAGAGGAAATCAGAGAGGTCACATAGCTAAAAAGACGTAGAGCCCAAGTTCATCTCAGTCTAAAGCCCCTGCTCTCTCTACCCCCTCCTCTGCTGGCATTACACAATAGGCCCACAAATGTGGATGTCATAACTGCCAGACAACTCTGAAATTTTCAAGGTTAAGGGGCTGACAGCTTTCCTAAATGTCCCAGGACGGACCTCCGTAGATGGGTGACCCTGATGGGAAGATGTTCCTGATGACCAGAAGAAGCATTCAACCATTGGTCAACAATGTCTATATATTGGTATCTCTAATTCCCTGATCAGTGGTATCTGCCCATTGGCAGCTCTATGTCCGTGGTCAGTAGTCCACCCACTGGTAGCCCTATGTCCCTACCCAGTAGTGAAAATTCACTGGTAGCTCTATGTTTCCAGTCAGCAGTGTCCATCCAGTGGGAGCCTTCTCAACCAGGGTAGAACCGCCAGCAGCTCCAACCTCCAGGAGTCCATGAGGTTGAGCAGGGTTACCATGTCACACAACTCCAGATGGCATACAATGGGAATAGTGCCCAAGAGTTAGGCAACACCCAGCCCTGGCCATCCAATCTTGTCTCCAAATGGAAAAGGTGGCAGGGACTATACAGGGTGGACCTGGGTAAGGGAATGAGAGGACCCACCAGAATGGTACTGTTTAAAGATGGAGGTCTCTACTTCCCTCACCAGGGACTATTTGGAAGTGGGGCCTGAGTCAACTGCAGCTATGATTAGACTTCAAAGGCATGTGGATCACATCTCTAAGACTCGAAATCTGGGGACAGGGTCTGACCCACTACAAAACAGGGATAGAATATATGGAATGAGGACTACTTATCAAAGCCCTGGGTGCCATACTCCCACAGAAATGGGCCACTGTGATGGCTTTAGCTCATTAGTCAGTCCCTTAAGATGCCGTCCTCCATCTGCCTCTTGGAAGAAACCCTTGGAACTTTGTCTTATGGTGCCAGAAATTGCAGATGCTGCTTTAATCAAGTAAAAATGTTTCCCTAGATCCATCAAAGCCCCATTTCATTTTCTGTTCTGGATGAGATCTGGCAGAGATTAGAAATAATACACACAATACCTGCTGAGTGTTGACCTGAGGTTAGCATGCATAGGTTGTGATGGAGGCTGACACTCAAGTCACAGCACAGAGAGTCAGCTGGTGTTCCACTGCAGACACAAAGCAATCAGGCCCACTGGTCACCAGCCTCTCACTAAGGGCCCACTGTGCACTTGACCCTGTGTATTCCAAGATGGAGAAGCCCTGGCTTATGCCCCAGGAATGGAGAACATTGAGGACTACATCAGCTGTGACCAGAAAAGGAGGGAACTCGTAGATGAGAACAGAGGAGGAGGGAGAAACCAGCAGAGCTGGATGAAGTGCCTTTTCCTATGCAGCAACTTTGAGAGCCTAGTCAGCAGCACTCGGAGCCCTTGGACCTAAGCGCTCATCTAGAATCTTGCTGAGTTCAGGGGTGGGGGAGTGCGCTCCCTTGGCCACTGCTGGAGCTCCAGAACCTTAGGCAATGGACCAGGCAATGGGCATTCCTGTCAGGAGTAGGGTGTTTACACCAGGACTCTCCCTCCCACCTCGACCCCCACTGGCTCTCTCAGAGAGTTCTGCTACAGGTACTGGTGCCTTTGGTATTTTCAGAGTTTCTAGAACCCCCAAACATCTGCCCTCCACTCTCCAGTACTTATGTGGGAACCAACTCCTCCCCCAAACTCCCAGTGCCCTCATTCTACCTTCCTGCTTCCCAGGGCCATGGCTAGACTATGTTCGGGGCACATGTGTGTTCTCCCTCTCTCATATACACACTCACTCACACCCTCACAACACACCAGACACCCACGCATAGACCCTCACACTGATATACACTCACAACCCACATACACTTGTGCAGCACTCTCACACTCACAAAGACCCTCACACTTGTATACACACACAACCCTCACACATACTTGTGCATGTTCACAATCAATGCACACCCATAAACACTTGCACATGCTCGCTCACACATGTTCACCCTCCCTGAGCTCACTCACGCTATCATACTCAGCTTGCCTTCCTTTCGCTCTCACAGCACATCACACCTTACAGTTTTACTCTCCACGGCCCATCCCTTTCCCATTTCTGTTTCCCATGTTCACATCCCTGTCCATTTCCCCCCGTGTCCCATTCCCTCTGGCCCTTCCGGCTGAGCCCCTAACACACCCCTCTCTAGGATGGTCTGCATTTAGCAATGGAAACCCATGACAGATGCATTCTGGAGCCACCATGCCTCAGCATGGAATCAAGGAGCACTTCCTACATACCAAAGGTGTGAAATAACAGTGGATCTTCAGGGACAGGACAAAGCCAAAGGTATTTAGAAGTGAAAGAGCATTCCTGAAGCCACAGACAATGTCCACTCCTGGTCACCTGGGCTTAGTTACATAGCCCTTAATGAGACTACACCACAGGCCTGAAGGGCTGGGCCTGAGTTTCTGCTGTACCATAAGCAGGCCTGCATGGTTTCCAGGCACTCTACATATTTCAAGTCCCTGGCCCAGAAGATTCCCTCAGCCCTGAAAAGTGGGGTGGGGTTGGCTGTGAGGGTACTTAGTTTAGGTTTAACCCTCACAGAGCCTGGCATGGGGACATAGGTGTGAGTGGCTTATTTAGAAGTAGTCCCAGGGGGCGCCTGGGTGGCTCAGATTGTTAGGCATCTGCCTGAGGCTCAGGTCGTGACCCCAGGGTCCTGAGATTGAGCCCTGCATCGGGCTCCCTGCTCATCAGGGAGTCTGGTTCTCCCTCCCTCTCCCCACTGTCCCCTCTGCTTGTGCTCTCTCTCTCTCTCTCTCTCTGTCAAATAAATAAGTGGAATCTTAAGAAAATAATAATAATAATTAATTAAAGGCAAGAGGGGCCCCTATGGGCTTGAGAAGGCTCTGGGGGAGAAAGCAACAGGGTGCGTGGAACACCTGAGGTGGGTTGAGGCAGGGTAGGGGGCAGGTGAGTTGGAACTGTCCACCACAACCACCACTGAAATCAGAGGTAGGCTGAGGGAGCAGCCACAACAGGCACATGTGGGCCTGAGTCAGCCTCCATCCCAGAGAAGGACCACCCCAAGGATACTGATATGCCAGGCATGTGCTAGGTAGGCATCAGGCAAACATCTGAGAACCTCACTCCTGAGCAGAAGCAGTTCTTTCTCTGTTCTGGGTCTCAGTTTCTCTATCCCCCAAAGGGGGGTCAGAATGCTTTCTCTACAGATGGCACAAAAATGGATGCAAGGCAGTATATGACTCTCCAGGGCTTTGTGCTCCCATCATCACCAATCAAGGCCATGCCTTTGCCCAGAGAGGTACAGTCTAACAGCAAAATTACAGGTACCTTATAAGCATGGAATCACTTGGGAGACAAGGCAGTCCTCGTCCCCGAGACATCGTGGAGGCTCCTGCTCAAGCATTTGGGAGGTGGGGAGGGTGAGGGCAGTAGAGAGCTTGTGACAGTGCACAGGCCTAGGAATTGAGATGTGAGTTCACCGCCCAGGTCTGCCCAAAAGGTGACTTTAGAAAGGTCATTCATTCTCTCTGCCAATGGGAAATGGGCTGAACTTTGGGCTTGGCTGATAGTCTGAAGACACGGTATCTGTGAAGAACCAGTACCCAAGACCTAGCACAGAGTAGGTCTGCAGCAAATGCCCTCTGCTGGCTGCCCCAATCTGCGGGCCAGAGAATGTCTGCTGAGCTCCCCCAAAGCCAGGCTATCGACTCTCCTGCAAAGCCTCCCACCCTCCTTCATTGGATAGAACAGTGCTGGGGGGTGGGGGCAGTGCAGGTGTTGGGGTGGGGGTGGGGTGGGCCGGCAGCAGCCCTGGAAGTGCTCAAGCTTTACAGTCCCCGGGCAGGGGCTGTGTTCCCCTCCACTAGCTCAGACCCTCAGCCCTCTGAGGAGCCCTGAGCTTAAGGGAACCAGGTGCCTTCAGTTAAAAAAAAGAAAGAAAGAAAGAGGAAAAGCTACAAATAAAGGGTGATTTTGCAAGGGGAGTATGGTGCATTTTTAGGGGCTCCAAGAAGTTTTACAGACCTGAACAGAGAGCAAAGGCATTCAGGTCCCACAGAACAGTTCCTACACCCAGTAGGGTGATGGGGGTCCAGGCCACAGGCAGGGATGGGGTGGGAAAGGCCCCTTCTCCAGCTCCTCACTGGTCTCCAATAGCAGATTCCCAGGCTGGCCCTACTGCAGGTGGATGGAAAGAAGGATGGGGAGAGGTTCAGCTCAGTGAAAGCCAGGTTCATGCAGCTTTTCCTGTTAGGGGCCTTACATCCTGGGGACAGGCTTTCCTTAAAAGCAGCTTGTCTTGCTATGGATATGAAATGGGTACATGCAAGCCCTGGGTGAGAACACTCCCAAATCCCTCCTCTCCACACAATCCCAGAAATGCAGTCCCTCTCACGTCTCACTAAACAAATCTGGGAATATATAGAGTCAGGAAAATCAAGAGGCTGGACTAAAAAATCCATCTATGAAATCTTTCTTTTTGCAACACATAAGACACCCAAAATTCAAAATGCATGAAAGCATGTCAAATCACCAGATACAAAAATACAGCAACCAAATGAACAGCTGTGGCAAGAACCAAATGTCCACAGGGCGCCTGGGTGGCTCAGTCAGTTAAGTGTCTGCCTTCAGCTCAGGTCATGATCTCGAGGTTCTGGGGTCGAGCTCTGTGTCAGGCTCTCTGTTCAGCCAGGTGTCTCTGTCTCTCTCTCTCTCTCTCTCTCTCTCACTCAAATAAATAAATCAAATCTTTTTTAAAAAATGCCCATAGATGTCACTAGTAGTGAACAGAAACCAAATTCAGATAAACTGGTATTTCAGGACCTCGATTTTCAGCATTGGCTTTTATTGAGAGGACTGACCTGGGGCCCCTAACAGACTGAGCCCAGTGCCTGGCAGATGGAAGAGGTCATCCCAGAGCCCTGCCATAAATCCCTGTCCTGCTGCATGACCTTTGTCACCCCAGTGGCCAGCCAGGAACCTGGGCACAGTAATACAAGCTCACTTTCCCTGGTACTATAGGAGCACATGGTTGAGCCAGCCCAAAAGGCTCTCCAACCTTCAGCAGGTATGAACTAGAGAAACTTCTGGAGAATCCAAACTCAAACCACTAAGCTGGAAATTGTTCATATTCCAGAAAGTCTGTATTTTACCCTAAGGTCCTTTTAAACCTCCCCAGATCATTTAAAGTGGGGAATAAGTGGACCAAAGAGGGGAGTCATAAAATAATGTGTACCAAAGAAGATAAGTGCATGTGGATCATACAGTATGACTGTAATTCTGTGAAAGTCTGCAGGGACAGTGGACTGGCTCTTGGCAGGATCATGGCTCCATGGTACCCTTTCTTCTCCTCAGGGCTCCCGTACTATCTTCAGGACAAGACACTTGTATTGTTTGGTGGCAGGGAGGTGGCTGCTTAAATATTTTTTAAAGACATGAGTGTTGCAATGGCATCAAACAGACCTAAGCACCAAACTCAATTTTCCAACAAGTTGATTAGAAGTTCCTGATACCAGCTTTCAAAACTCTCCTCAATGCCCCTGCTGCCGACAGCCCCCATCTGCCTCTTCATGGAACCAGCTACTCCCTGACTCACCACACTCTGCCTCCAGGCTGTTCTGCTGTTCAGTCCCCATGGCTCTGCCTTCCATTCCTCTTCTCTCCCTGGCTAAATCTCTCTCATCCTGCAAGGTCCACCTCAAGCCTACCTGCTCCATGAAAGCTCGCTTGGCTCCTGAGCTGAATGGGGCTGCAGCTAGCCACCCTGTGAAATCCCAGAACTCATGTCTGGAATCCATTTAAAGGAATCTTCCCAGACTGCTGGCCTGTGGTCCCCTCCGCCACAGACACATCACGAAGCTGCCCGCATCTTTGCAGCCCCTGCTTCCTGGCAAAAATGCAGTGCTCATGGTTAAAGGACAGTAAACATCAGAATAAAATAAATCCTCCATCTCAAGCCAAAGAGGGCTACTTGGGCAAATATACTTTCACCCCAATCCAAAGGGATTTCCATATATGTTACTCTTTTCCTCTACAGAATAAACAAAGTTGGTCTTTTCGTGATATTTCAAGTATACTGTTAAAGAACTACTTCAAATGTTGTCTTCAAAGACAAAAATTCAGGAGAAGCTTATAAAATACTTCTGTTAGTCCTGCTGAAGAAGCAGCAACAAGAATGGTAACCCTCCAGTCTCTGCCTCTTCACTTTGAAGCTGGACCACAAACAGGGGCAAACCTGCCCTCTTGCCGTGGCCTGACCTGGACTCCATCTCCGTCAGTGATGCAGAAGCCACCTCCCTTCCCTCACAGGGAGCCCCTTCCTCCACCTTGGGCCCACATGGTGCCCCCCTCTCCCTCTAGCCTGCCTCCTCCCTGCAGGCCACCCATCCCCTCCCCTG